>PVIA01004883.1:84620-127534 GCA_004024845.1 Tonatia bakeri | reverse complement strand
AGGCCAGTGGTCACGTTGGGTGGTTGCCCCTCACACCCTGCCCAGTGGGTTTGTCTCCTAGGTTACTGCTCACCTGGAGTGATCGGCCTTGTGCACAACTCTGGAAGGCCTGCAGCTTCTGCTCTTGTTCCCTGATGGGTCTGCATCGGAAAGGATTTGCTGAGAGTCGAGTAAGGCCCATTCCCAGGCCCACCCTTTGCCTCTAATCTCTGCACCTCTGTCTGTCATTCCTTCAATGTGCAGAGAACGGATGATGCTGGGTCAGGCAGAGGCACCAAGGACAGCAGTGCGTCCCTGCACAGGGGTGACACCTGAGGGAACCAGTTGGGGCTGAAATCCAGCCCCCACTCTGCTTTCTGAGCCACGCCCTCTGCCCCTGACTGGGCTCCATGCACCAAGAGAAGGGCCACCTTTGCGGATGGGCACGAAAGCCCTGTGCAGACCTGGAACTTTCCCTGGCGAGAGAGCCCCAGGCTGCAGGCTCTGGGAGGGGAGACCAGAGGCATGAGAGGGCCAGTGCTATCCTTACGGAGCTTGTCAGTAGGTGGCATAATTGCCACCTCGTGCTCCTGACAGCTACCAAAACCCAGTGGGAGGAGTTCCATCACGAACGTCCATGTTGCCAAGGCCAGGAGGGGGATCTGTTTTTCATTTAAACTAAGAAGCAAACATAGGTGGGACTTCTCTCATCCTGAGCCTATGGCTGCACTGTGACATAAAAGCAGAACCACAGAAGCAGGAAGGCCGCAGGTGCAGGGGATGCCACACGTGCACTGAGGTGCCTGCGGAACATGGGACCCACTGGTTGAATGTGCTCAAGGCTCTTTCCAGCACCAGGAGGAGCCTGCCCACAGCTCCCCTCAGTCCTCTGGCTTGTCTTCCTGCTGGCCCAGTGCTCTAGGTCGTGACAGACGAAGGCACCCCTTCTAGAAACAGAAATGACGAGGGGCCATCAAAGAAAAAAGGAGAAGGTCCAGTGCTTTCCATAAGCTCTCTCTCTGCCTGAGAGACGGGCTTTCTGGTGTAAGAAGGTTCTGGCATTTGACGGAAGAATCCTGTGAGCCTCTGGAGATCCTCAGCTTCGCTCTGGCTCTGGAACAAGGGCTTGGCGTAGGCGGACTCCTCTGCCCACCGACACCCACCAGTAGCCCCCTGGTGTAAACTGCATGCCTTCGAACAGGATGGCTGCTGACCAGTCTGACCAGGATGCTTGTCCCTGTCAGTGTTGAAATTGTCTGAGCAGGTAGTTTTGGGGGGTATACTCATCCGGGTATCTGGGTTGCTTGTTGCCACTGTAGTCACCCCTCAAGAAACCAGTCTTCAAGATCCTACACCTGCCAGGCTGGCCATGGAGCACAGGGACTTTATCACAACCTCAACACCCTTCCTGACCAGCAGCACAAAGCGTTCACACCTTTGCCCCCATGGGCCTCCCCAGGTGCCAGGAGAACCCTGGGGCCCGGATACCCACCTCCCCCTCCAAGTCCAAGTGAACCCCCGAACCCCCAGCACCACCAGCAGCCACCGTTCTCTGCAGTGAAGGAAGAGCAGGCAATCTTGGAGGGACCTGAGCAGGTGCCCATGGACTTCAGTGGGCATTTCCCAGTGGACAGCCACCACCGTGGGGTACCCCTGGGGAGACCCCTGCTGCGCCCCTTACCCTTCACGGGCCAGAAGTCGCTGGCGCGGGCTCCTCTGCTGTCACTCACAACCAGCTCGGTGAAGTCCATGTCGTCCCTCGCAAAGTCCCGCTGGATGCCGCACCAGTACCAGCCCGCGTCCTCCCTGGTCAGGCAGGACACGGTGACGATGAGCTGGCTCCCCGTGTCCGTCAGGGCCACGCGGCCCGTGCTGTTGGGGGTGAAGGCAATGATGTCGCAGTAGTCCCGGAAGTAGCCCCGGCACCAGTACTTGGGGTGGTCCTTGTAGTGGGCGTCGTAGCTGCAGACGGCAGACGCTGTGTCCAGCACAAAGCTTTCCTTGACCTTGTTGTCCATGACCATGGCTTCTGTCAGAAGACACATGCACATGGAGGGAGGAGAGGGTAAAGGGGGGATAAACTGTGACAGCAGGAGACTTGCCTTGCGGTGGTAAACACACAGTACAATGTACAGATGATGCTTTATAGAATTGTACACCTGAAACCTATGCAATCTTATGAACTAATGTCACCCCAATAAATTCACTAAAACACACACCCCATGCGTGAAAACACCATTTTTCTTTTAAACACATTGCAGCTCCTGCCCTCCTGGATGGAAAGTAATTAAAGTGTGGGAGGCTGCTTCTCGCCTGTCTAGGGCAGCACCTGTTACGGGCTGAGAAGCACTGTCTAAAGTTCATATGTTGAAATGCTACCCCCGGTACCGCAGAATGTGACCATATTTACAGCCAGGGACTTTACAGAGGCAATTAAGTTGCAATGGAGTTGTGAGAATGAGCCCTAGTCCACCGTGACCTTTGTCCTTATCAAAAAGGAGATTGGGACCCACGACAGGGGGAGTGACCATGTGAGGAGGACACCGGGAGAAGGGGCCCCTCTGCAAACCAGAGAGGGGCCTCAGGAGAAGCCAAACCTGCCAAACCCTTGACCTTGAACTTCTAGTCTCCAGAACTCTATGGATATGAATTTCTCTGGTCTAAGCCACCCAGTCTGTGGTGTCTGTCACAGCTGGCCCAGCCAATTAATGCAGCAGCCCTGGAGGAGTCTTCTTCCCTGGGCGAAGGGTATGTAAAATATGGGTCCCCCTCTGCAAGAACTGTGGAGGCCTCCCACCATGGCTCGGTGGGAGGCTTGAGGAGCCTCAGGCTTACTGTTCATATATCTCTGTCCCCAACACCCCCTCCACCTTGCACCCTGAAAATGAAAGCGGAAAGGTTCAGGGACATCTGCTGGCTGCATGGGGCTGAAAACAGGGAGGCAGGCTCTGTCCTTAAGGACCAAGAACTTCTTATTTCCTGGCTGCAAGACCAGCGTGAGTATATCTGTCATCTCAGGATATTGCACAACGAGGAAGTCATGCAAACCACATCCAGCTTGACCGTGGCTGGGGAAGTGACCAACCAAGGAGAAGGGATGGGGGCAGTAGCCCCTCCACGTCTCAGCCTCCAGATGTGGGCCAGGCTCCCCTCAAATGCTGCCCCTGGTGTAGCTCATGGTGAGTGGGATCATCCTGAAAAGCAGGCTCACGTCCTTGATGTTCATGGATAGCATACGAGCTTTTGTCCTCACATCAGCCTCACAAGGAGGATGGTGTGATGCTCAGTTTATAGGTGGGAACGCTGAGCCGGAGACATGCAGCAACTCTCAAAGGCCACATGGCTGGAGGGCAGTGGAGCCAGGGCCAGCCCAGCCTCATCTTTGGAGTCAGCAGTGGGCAAAAATAGGAAAGTCCCATCCTAATATATCTGCACAAACATGTGTAAGGGGATAAGAGGAACCTAAACTAAAAGAGAGAACACAGAGCCCTCATTTAAGCCGAGGGTTTGAAATTCCCCACTGCCCTGTAATCGGAGATACAAACAACTATTTTGGACAAGATCTATTTTCGCCTCCGTTTATTTCCCCATCCCACTCCTTCAGCGGTCCGAACTACCAAGTCGGGGAGAAGGAAGTACAGGCCTCTGGGAAGTCAGGAGAGCTGACGGTGTCCTTCCCCGTGTCTTACCTGAAAAGACGGTCACAGAGAGCAGGATGAAGAGCCCCATGACCAGGTAGAAATGAGCCTTCCACTGGAAGGGTGAGTTGCATCCAGGGGTCTCAGGAATCCTGGGTCTGTTTAAGGGAAACAGGTATGTTTGAGCTTGATATGGTTTTGTCCTGTAGGGAGAAACCAGGGACAAGGGGACAACCAGTTAATCCAGGCAATGGGTCCATATACAGTGTCCAGGCCGTGTGACTGTGTATGGTGTCCAGGCTGTGCACTGCACCGGGCACCTCATCAGAGGGACACCATTCATGGACACAAACTACAGAATAAAGCAGGGCACCTGAGAAAATTCTGGGCTTCCTAGCAGACTCCAAAACAGGAATGGAGACTCCCACTCAGGTTAAGACCACCTGACACAAAGCCTGCCTACACACACCACCAGAGACACACATTCATACGTGCAACTGTGCCGTGCCCTTCTGATGTTCCAGTGTCCCCATTGGCCCATCCACCACGATGGGGGCCAATTCCTCTTTAGCCAAGAGGAAGGCTTGTAAGGAGACACCTAACCTCCCTGACTCTGGAGTAGAGGCTGTAGCCTCACTGGGGGCAGGGTTAGGGGTGGACCACGAAGCTGTTGGGAGCAGATGTGTTCCGACAGATCGTCATCACGTGAACAGGCCCACAGCCAGCCCAGGAAACCAGCCCCTTATCTGCAGAAGAGGCCCAGGACGCCAGCCTGCTACACGTCAGACTGGCAGGAAGTTGGGCCATACTCTCCACCAGTAGCCCAGACCACCAGACAGCACCCCTGTAAACAACCAACCCCAACAGCCAGGACTCAATGATAATGGACAGCTCCCCTCATTTTGTCCTGCTTCCAAACTGGGACTGACCAGAGAGAGTCAGATGACCCCGCTGACCAAGCACACGGGAGGCCCCCTGTAGTCAGCCGGCCAACAGCTTCCCCAGGACGTCAGCCCCAGTCTGTCTCCCAACACAGAGCGTCCCCACTCTCCTGCCCGCCTCAGAGTCTCCACCCAGACGCAGGGGACGGTGGCTGACTCCCTGGCTGCAGTACACTTGGAACAGACGGTCTTTGCTTTTCTCATTTAGTCTTTATCCATAGTTGACTTGATTTTTAAAAACTGGATAAATAAACCCAGTTACTCAACATGTATCTTTGTTCCAGTGAAACCATACGTGGGCAGAGGAAGCAACCTCGGTTTTGTCAGTGTGGTCTTTTCACTCTCTTCCTTTAGAATAAAAGCACAGCAGCCACCCTTGCCTGTTCAGCAGAGGGGGCCAGCCAGGAGATGTGGCTCAGGGAATCCCGGGATGCTGTCTCTGAACCTGAACCCCGGGTGTAACTCACCGCTTCTACCCAAGCTCCTCACGCCTTATTCTTGGGTCATCTTTTCTGAGTTCACCCCAAAGGACATTTTCACTTTAAGGGCCTCTTCGGGATAGGTGGAGCACCTTAGCTCAGTAGATGCCCATTTGACAAAAAAACAAAACCAAAAAAATCAACTCCATCAGGAAGAGAAGAGAGGGGAGGAGGAGAAAGGGAGAAAAGAAAACAGTACGTTTCTGAAACTCAGGGGCCACAGCTTTTAGGGGTGACATCTGATGACCCAGAATAGACTGCTGATTTGTTCTTGGGGAAATGATCCTTTTAAATCAAGTTTCCAGAAAGGGCCAGTGCTGAGTGTTGCTATAGCAACAAAGTTTGAGATTGTAAATTAAGAAGCTTGAGTAAAGATCACCAGAAACCGAGAACTCACCAGAACTTCCCTCCAGTTGCCCCCTAGGCAAAGATGTTCCCTGGGCAGAACAGTGGGCCAGAGTCACCAACAGCCGCAGAGTGGACCCAGGGCCTGGTCCTGGAGGGACATTTTAACTAGAGGGAAGCCTTGACTCAAATAAGAGAATACCACTAAGAAAAAAGTTGGGGAGTAGGTGGAATTCTTAAGGAAAAACATCCCTCAAAAAAGGCTGAAGGGGAAAGTGTCAGGAATAAAGCCACCCCCCACTCCCAGGGACCCACAGGAACTGGGGGGCTGTGTTCATCTTCCGCCCCCAAGATATGATTGCCAGTAATGCCAGGAAGTGAGTGGGTGGGTGGGGTGACCCACTCAAACTTCCCAGATAATGTTGGCTCTTCCTGGGATGACCAGAGGGGGAACAAGGACCCTCCCCTGAGATGTTAACTGGATGAACAGGGTTACCAGACTTCCACCTCAGAGAAGGGTTAGGATAAACTTTCAGAACTGGGTACAAATTCATTTTTTTATTCATTTCAGTGACTCTTTATTGATTTCTTGTCCTCTTGGGTATGGTTTAATTGAAGTCCCCATCTTTCTGCTCTTGTCAAGTTCATACATTTATTATCTTGGGAGTAAGCGTCCACAGGTGTAATTTTGGATAGACCACACCAGAGATGCCACCTGGAATCTCCAAAGCCACACTCTGTGCTTGAGTGATGTGACTTAAACTCTATGCCTGCCTGGTGTCCTGATTCATGAGACATCAACACTAGTAATGAAGGCAAAAAACAAACAAACAAACAAAAACACAGCAGTCCTAGGGTGTATAAATAGTAGCTTGAGCCTATGCATCTGCTAATTGTACATTAGGTGAACTTGAGAGTTTGGACTTTGGAGAAGCTCCAAGCCCTTCACGTCTGAGAAGAGGTGGTGAGAAGCTGGGGTTCTCCCATAAGGCAGGGGTGAGCGTAAATCCCGGTTCTCCTGCTTATGAATTGTGTGACTCTAGAAAAATTACCTAACGCCTCTGTGCCTCAGTTCTTTTGTCTGCAAAATGGAGACAATAATCCTGGTGATACCTACGTCAAAGACGGCCAGGACCCAAAGAGACAACGTCTGCAAAGTGCTTAGTGCACAGAAAATGCTCAGCGGAGAGTAACTATGCAGCGTCTCTTTTTGCCCCGCCCCCTCCGCTCCTCTTACAATGAAACACCAGAGAAGATATCAGGACTTAGTTCAAGAGGGAGAATCCTTCTTCCTCCCTCAATCAATGAACGGACCATAAAGTTGGCAAGTGCTCTGACCAGCCCGGGTGAAAAAGGAGCAGAGTGTTTTGAAAGGAAGGGCAAGGCGCCCAGGATTCACGCAGATGAACATGCACGTGGCTCCAGGTGGCCGGCAGGCTGTAAGCCCACATGACCTTGACCCTCATCAGAGAGCTACACAGAAGGTGGCTATCATCTTTTATTTACTCAAACATATTTACACTCGAATTCGGTAGTTTAAGTACCCCCTTCAACTGAGTTCCCTCCTTTTGTCCCCACTGGCTCCCAGGCCTCTGCTGAGAGCCGGCTTCTCTGCTCAGTTCCGCCGTGGCGTGGAACTGCGACCCCGTCACATAGGTGTGTGGCCAGAATGGGGCCTTTCGTTAGGTCGATGAGATATCCTTTGGATTTTGCGACTTCTGTTTGAGAAGGAGGAGTGCAGGCAATATTAACAATACAACATGCTCCTCCAGCCAGGCATCAGAAAACTGAGTTAGAGAGGAAAGACAAAAAGGAGAAATCAGATTTGAGGAAGAGGGCAGTGGAAGAGGCACACCCGGAGACACCTGCGGAAGGAATCAAGGATGTGAAAGACCTCGGCCCAGGTGGATCGGGCCTACAGTGTATGTGTTGACGTTGAACCTGAAGATCACTGAGACCGTCGTCTCTCATGGATAACGATTAAGAAATCTGTTCAACATCTGAGTCCAAGGATTCAGAGGGCTGGCAGGTCATACAGGCTTTGAGGATCACGAAGTAGGTTTCCTTGAACTTTCTTATTTTGAAAGCGTAGATGATGGGGTTCATCATGGAGTTGGCATGGGACAGCAGGATGCCCAGGTTCAGCACCACGTCTGGCACCACGTTACCCTTGAAGTGGATGACACAGTTGATGACGGATAAAGGCAGCCAGGACAAAACAAACAGGAAGAGAACCAGAAACAGGGACTTGGCTGTCTTGAACTCCCGCCCATAAAATGCGCCTGTCTCCTTGGAGTTCGAAGAGTTCTGATTGAGTCGGTTCCGGATGACACAGAAGATGTCAAGGTAGATGGTGCACATGGCCACGAGGGGGATGAAAATCCAAGTGAAGAAGCTGAAGTAGACCATGTAGTCCATCCTCATGACGGAGAGGAATTGGCAAGGAAGCGAGGTCTCATTTCCGCGCAACCCTGGGGACATTTTCTTGTTCCAGCCGAACATGGGGGTCAATCCCACCAGGAATGACAGCAGCCAGCAAAGGCCCAGGGCACACCATATTCTTCTTTGAGTGGTGACCCTCCTGTATCTGTTTGAACGGAAGAGAGCAGGTGAGTTCGCAGCATTTGCTAAGAGATGGGGGGAGAGAGAGCTGGTAAGGAGAGGGGTGAGAATGTTAGTGTTCTGTGACCATTCCCACAAGTCTGCTGGGTGTGAAGACAAGATGAATGGACGATCATTTGAGGAAAATCCGCAAACTTCTCTGGGGGACCTTTCTAAAGGAGTACGAGCTATAACGGATCGGGAAGCTACCTAGACCAGGTGCTTGCACGCTGTACTCACAAGTCCATTTGCAGCCCAAGAATTCTTCAATTCCTGGGAGGTTGGCATCATCTCGGTCTCCTGGGATCACCTCCGTGGTGGGAAATGATCTCAAAACATGTTTGTCTGCACTGTTTTGTTTGTGGTGTTTGTTTTTCCGTCCAATGTCCTTAAATTATACTCTGCCTCCCCTGCACCCCCCTTTCCTTGAATGCCCTGCTTCTGCTCCTGCGCTGACACCCACACTGGGTGCATGAGTGACAGAAATGCGTGGTGTTGGGAAGGTCATGTTGAAATGCTTCCGGGTCCATCAGAACCTCACCCAGGAAGAGCCATCATTTCTCCTTAAATCGCCCTCCCTGACAACATTCTCCAGACTGCAAGCAGAAAACTCACAATAAAATGGAGACATTTTTTTTTTAATGATAACTTCCATTTCACTGATGACAATAGTGAAAATAAATGGTATAGTTTCCATTTCTTGAGCAGAGACTGTGTGCCGGGCATTTTTTTTTCTAAGAGCCTCGCATGTGTTCACTCACTGTGATGAGGAAGGTGTGATTATTGCCCCCATTTCAGAGGTGAGAGGAGTGAATCAGACAAGTAACGTGTAGGAGCCAGAAGTGGTGAAGCTCAGACTGCAGAGAGGTAAGGCTGGGCCCGGAGCACCCCAACCGCTACACAAAGATGGGGAACTGGAACGCAGAAACTTCTATCACGTGCCCAAGATCAGATTTCAAGATCTGGGCCTGGAACTCGGGCTCGTTTGTACCAAAAGTTCCTCTAGCTCCCTCACGACGATGTTTCTTCCCCAAGAGAAGAGAGGAGAAACACGAGACCCGTGGAGTCAGGACGCCTGGGGAATTGGATTTCTCCATTTGGCGATCCCTTCCGTTCCCTTGGTCACAGGAAAGAGTGTTACTATTCTGTGCAAGGGAGAACTTTTTTGGTCCCCTTCTGGACATGGAAGAGGAAGCAAAATTAAAAAAACACGTTAAAATAACCTACATTTGCAGAGAACAGAAGTGTGAGTTTATCGTCTCTTATTCTTATCTGTCTGTTCTTTATCTCATCTAGTAGGAGTCTATCGTTTCTGAAAGTCAAGAGCATTTTTTACTCATTAAAGTTGCAGCAGGCTTTCACCACCTTTAGATCCTCTGGCTGATAGAGCAGACACTCCCTTAGCCATTTGGGGGAGGGTGGGGTTCCTTCGTTTCTTGCTCCTGAGTCTCAGCTCATCATTGCTAAACCCCTCACAAACCAAATAGTGGAAAGAACTCCTTTCAAGTGCAGAGGCCAATTTGGATTTGTTTTCACCAAAAAGTCTGGGGTCTGGACTTTGTAGCCCCATTTCCCAGGCCCCATACCACCCCTCTTTGCGCAGGTTACCTGACCGTGAGCTTGACCCGCAGGTATCGGTCCACAGCGATGGCCAGCAAGAACAGGATGGAGGCATGTGTGAAGACCAGCAACAGGCAGGTCATGAAAAGGCAGCTATAGAAGTTGATGGTGATGCCCAGGCTGATGACAATGGCCAAAGGCATGACCAGCACCCCAACAGCGATGTCGGCCAGGGCTAGAGAGACGATGAAATAGAAGGTGGTGGTATGCAGGCTGGGGTTCAGCTTGACCACCCAGATGACCAGCATGTTGCCCACTATGGCGCAGAGCCCGATGACAGCCTCTGCGGTGATGTAGGAAATTCTGACCAATGGATCGGTGCTGTTGACAGCCATCTTGGTTTCCCCCAGGAGCCTCCCCAGCTGACAGGCGCACAAACAGGATCCGTGTGGGCCCGTGAGTGCCCGCTCTTGCTGGAGGTCCAGGCGCAGCAGTGGCTGTCCCAGACTCACAGCTCACCCATTCCTTCTCGTGTCTGATGGAGCATTCTCTCCAACGGCCCCTCTCCTTAGAGACAGCCCATCACAGGGCAATCAGTTCTGGCCCCTCTGCCGGCCACACATCCCAGGTTCCCAAGAGCCTGGAGGACAGTTCTACGTGGGCTGAATCTGAAAGAGCTGTGGCACTTAGTTCCCCAGACAGATGCGCCCCGCCTCCCCCTGGCCCCAAGGGCTAATGAAGCGCCATCAAGATAAGCAATGTTCTTCAGGGGTGTTTCAGGAAGTGAGATGAGCCTGGAGGAAGCACAGGGCCAGGAGTGCTCAGCAAGAAGGTGGAAGGAGCGGAGGAGGGGGTGTGAGCGGCAGGGAGAAGGCTCAGCCTTCCATTGGTCCACTCAGACCGGATGTGAACGCAGCACCAGGCGGGAGAGGAGCTGGGAGCACTGACGACGTGATGGCATAATGGTCTGGCTTTCTGCTGGAGCAGCAAAAATTCCAAAGACAAAGAGGGAAACGGAGACATGGGGGACAGGAAGTAGATTTTGCTGGCCGGCCCCTCACCTTAGCCAGAGTTTGCTCTTTCCGGTGCATGTAGCATGGAGACTGACTGTGTGTGAGCCTCCAAATTCATAACAGAAATCTCAACATGATAGTATTCGGAGGTGGGGCCTTTGGGAGATTATTAAGTCGTAAGGATGGAGCCCTCATGATGAGACAGACTAGTGTCCTTATAAGAGACCCCACAGAGCTCTCCCAGCCCTCCCACCAACCATGAACCACAAAGTGGGTCCTCATCAGACACGGATTCCTCCTGTGCCTCGATCTTGAACTTTGGAGCCTCTTGAATGGTGAAAACTAAGTTTCTGTTGCTTATAAAGCACCCACTTTTTGCTGGGCACAGCTGGAGCCCAGCCTTTGTATCAAAGATCTTTTGCCAAAGTGACAAGCTAAGATTCTCAGCTCAGAGTAGCAAAAACGCATCACCTTCTGTCGGCATCATGGCTGCTGCCCCTCCACTTCCCCTTCTCAGCCCACACCCCACAGCGCCCTCGCACTAGTAACCACGTGGGGCAGGTCTGCGTGAGGCGCAGCAGGACAGCAGGGTGACCGGCCGTGCAGAAAGGAAGGAACGCGTACTGTGTGCCTGTGATCACATGGCACTCCCTCCTCCCCTCATGCCCCAAACCCTACCCCCACCCTGCGGTAAGAGCTGTTCTCTGTCTGGGACTCAGAGCAGCTTTCTCTAACCAAAGGACAGGCAGGGGCACACTTGGGGCCACCAACCAAGCCACCTCTTCTCACCTGGGATTTCTGCTTCCAGAATTCTCTGTGCAGACCTGGGGACTTCCTCCCATGGACAAAGGAAGCCCTTCCTTACACTCACCTGGGCTCACCTCCCGGGAACCAGACCCTCAAAAGCAATAGCTGTTTGAGGGCAACCCAGTTCAGTTGCTTCTTAGTGCTGCCCAAATGGGCTTTATTTATGATTGATTTGAAAGTGAGAGAGGAAGGAGAGAGAGAGCCAGAGAGACGTTGATTTGTTGTTCCACTTATTGACCCATTCTTTTATGTGCCCTGACCAGGGATCAAACCCTTAACCTTGGTGTATTGGGATGACACTCTAACCAAATTAGCTACCTGGCCAGGGCCAAAGAGGTTATGGAGAGAAACAGTTAAACCTAAGCCCACACGGTGGGTTTAAGAGTTTGTCATGTCTACCTTAAGGCACCAAGCTATGTATAGCCAAAAGCAACATTCAGCAACAACCAAGTGCTGTCGTGGGGCTTCAAGCTGCCCAGGCTGGGGCCTGCCAGGGTCTTCGTTAGCGGTTCTGCTTCTTCATCACCCACGGATCCCTGCCACGCCGCCGGCGGGTCCACGTCTGTCTGAGCTCCTTGCTCATCCCTGAGCGATCGCCCGCCCCAGGCCTCTGACTGCGTTTCCTGGCTCCAGCATCCTCCAGCGCTCACTATACCCCCTTCCCTGCGCTGGCTTCCAGCATGGCCTTTCCTGTCTCTACTGTAACCACTTTCTTTATCTCTGCTTCGGAGAAGGAAGTCACAGAGTCATTTCTGAGAGGCTGCAGGCTCAGGAAATGGTCATTCTCACTCTCTAGCCAGCTTTGAGTTTGGACGAATCACTAAGAAATGCACCCTCCCACCCAGTGGCACGTTGTGAGCGCAAGACCCTCTACTGGAGGGGATGAGCCAAGGTGTCTGGTTGTGGGATTGGCACAGCTGAGTTTCAGCTTTCCTGGGGGGTGTGGCTGCCCCGGTCTGCTCTCAGCCCAGCCTGGGGTGGCTGAGGGAGGAGGGGGCCTGTTGGTAGAGCGGAATGCAGGCGGGCACTCAGTGCCTGAGAGCTGGCCAGAGGGTGGACAGCTCCTGCTCTTAGAAAGACACCTGGCTGTGGCCCTCACCTGGCTGTGGGCCAGAAGCTGGGGGGAAAGCAAAGGAGGCGGGGCCAGGAGAAGTGCCCTAGCCTTGGAGCCAGCCCACTGTAAGAGGCCCTGGGGACCCAGGTGACAGTTGCAGCCGAAACCTGACTGCTGTGTTTTCAGATTCTTGCTCCTTTCTTCTCTTTGTGCCCAGTTGAGTCCTTTTGGAAACAGCCTGTCTCAGCTGAGTGAGGGAAGCCAAGGCCAGGAGCTGTGTGCAGCAGCCGTCACGAGGGCAGAGTGGTGGGACAGGAGAGCCCTTGGGAGAGAATAACCCACAGGACAAAGGACAGGCAGGGGCACACTTGGGGCCACCAACCAAGCCACCTCTTCTCACCTGGGATTTCTGCTTCCAGAATTCTCTGTGCAGACCTGGGGACTTCCTCCCATGGACAAAGGAAGCCCTTCCTTACAGTTTCTGAGTACACAAAGCCCATAGCTGCTGGGGGCTACGGGGTGATTTTGGAGGGGTGGGAGAAGAGGCTTTCCCAGTCACTTAACATTTTGGCCTGGGACAAAGCCTTCAGCATCCTTTGTCCTTTTCAGCAAAGAGCAGTGGAGAGGCCATAGCCACTCTTGGTTAGGCAGCCTCCCTCATCCCCTCATGCAGCCTCCACCACCCCAACCTCCTAGCCCAGCCCCAGGGGCCAGCCCCACCCACAGCCTCTGTGTTGCCCCCGGGCTGAAGGCCAGGCTTCTGGGAACGGCGGGCAGGACCCTCCAGCCCCTGCAGCCTGTTGCTGCCTGGTTCCCCCAGAAACCTCAGCCTTCCATGCCGATGCCCCGTGGCTTGAGGCTGCTCTCTCACTTCCTCTCCCCTGTGAGGGTGCTCTGCCCACCCCCCACCCCCGTGCCCCGCCTCTGCCTGGAAAATGAGACTGTTCCAAAACCGGACCTTGAAGAAACGGTCCCAGGCACCACCCACTTCTGGGCTCTCAACAGGCTTTGCTTAGCCTGTTATCTCTTGAGGGCAGGGACGTCTAGTTTTCATGTCTGCACTTCCAGTCCCTACACAATGCCTGGCGGGTAGTAGGGCTCTGTCTAATTAATGAGAAGTGAATGGAAGCCCCTCAGTGAGCCAGGGGCATACACTCAGCAGTGGCACCAACACCAGTACAGCAGCTAGGACCCGGGAAGCACTTCCATTGTAACAGCTACTGTATTCAGCATTGTCCTTACAAGTTCTTATTCAAGGCTCTCTGATAAAAGAGATACAGTCATTACCTCTGAGCTAACCAAGGCTCAGAAGGGTTAAGCGACTTGCCCGGGGTTTACACAGCCAGGATGAGGCAGAGCTGGCGTTCACAGCCAGACTCCTGGCTCCAGGGTGCAGGTTCCAAATGGCAGCCCTCGCTCTGAGCAAGTGAGTGACTACAGAAGCTTCCGCAGGTACCGGAGTCCCCAGATCTGCTGTTGCTGTATTATCAGTAGGGGTTCTGAGCTCACATCTGGGAAAGAAGTGGCCTAGACCATGGGCACAAAGCACAAGTGTAAAGTAGGTCCAGTCCCAGCTCTGAGTTGGAAAGAGAGGGAGGAGCCACAGACACCTGTTTGAGCAGGTGGAACTGGGCCCCCAAAGGGAGCCCCAGGCCAGAAAGAAAAACTTTCATAGGACCCAAGTGCCCAAAAGATTTTTTTTAATTTTTTAAAGATTTTTAAAAAGATTTTATTTATTTATTTTTAGAGAGGGAAGGGAGGGAGAAAGAGAGAGAGAAACATCAATGTGCGGTTGCTGGGGGCTGTGGCCTACAATCCAGGCATGTGCCATAACTGGGAATCAAATCTGCGATGCTTTGGTTCACAGCCCATGCTCAATCCACTGAGCTGCGCTAGCCAGGGCCCTTGGTTGAAAACCTTGGTTTAAAAAATTAAAGATTTTTTTTAATAATAAAATAAATTATAAGGGAAACATTTCTCAGGGGATGTTCCCATCTAAAAGAAGGGGTGTGTCTGTTTCAGTTCTTCTAGAAGAACCTGGAACTTCAAGGAGGAGGCAAGGATCTGGGCCTGAATCACAGGACAGGCCACTGGAGTCCTCCAGAGAGGCCTCACTTGTCCCCAACCCTGGCCAGGAGCCTCCTTGGGCTGATGCATCCATTCAACCACAGGGACTCGGCCTTAACCTTGGAGTTCTGCTTAATGTCTTGTGAGAGGTTGGCCAGAGACTCATCTAATTTTTTTTGCAGCTTCTCAGAAAAGCCCAGGAAGCCCCCAGGAGGCAGTGCTGGGGGTGGAGGCTAGGGAAGGGCCGCTGAGCCCTACCACTGGCGCAGGTGGCTGCCCAGACAGGATGTCGGCAGGCGGAAGGCGGCCACTCGTGCCGGGGCTGGCTCTCCCGGACGGCAGAGTTGCACAAAATCAGTTCGCTCACTTCCTCTTGGCCCCATGGCGACTTCCCCAAAGCCTCCTGGCCTTACAGAGCTTTCGGCTTGCTGGCCAACTGTGGAGTCTTAGAAAGACCCGGAGCCCCGTGTGAGGGGCAGGCCCAGGAAGGTGGCCAGCCCTTGCTCGCCTCTCCCAGCACCCCTTCCTTTCGGCCACAGGTCAGACCAGACGGAGGAGGCTGGGCCCTTCAGATGGCTTCCTCCAGGGGCTGAGCTGGAGCCACTGTCCCCAGGGGACTTCTCACTCTAGGGCCCAGTGACTGGAGCCAGTCCAGCTGTGGCCAAGGAGCCGGGGACTCCTGAGACCTGCAGAGTTCAGCAGACCCGGAGCCAACGTGAGGGGCAGGGGAGGGGGCGGGGCTCCTTCACTCTGAGTAACAGGAAATCCTGCCAGTAAAGGGGCGTGGCCGCCAGACCTGTCCCCCTTCCCCCATGGGTGTGTCCCAAGTCTCCGGGCCCTGGTGGAGCATCCAGAGCAGGGATCGGCTAACTTGAAATTTGTTCCAGGTTCTAGGCACTCAGAAAGTGAAGGGGTATTCTGACTACATGAGTCTTACAGTGAGTATAAGCTTCCAGGCACAAGCTTCACAGCTTATTTCTGTCTCTGCTGGGTGCCATGCTCAGCAGTGACCAGCAGGTGGCAGCACATTTCCACTGCCGCGCAGCACACGGGTTGTAAAGGGCGACTGAGTGGCACCCTCTTAATCCCTACTTGACTGGCGACCTCAGGCGTTGCAGAAAATGAAAAAAGTGAGAATTAGGGGCAAGGGAGACAAGGATCAGCTGCCAACTGCCTCAGTTCAGTCCCACCCCCTAGACCCTTCCTGGGCAGTGCCACATTCCATCCTTTTGACTTCATTCTTGCTGCCGACCCCCACGCCCCCACGCCCTTTGCCCACACACCGAGGACAGGGACGAATCCTGGACGGAGAAACTGCTGACCCCAAGCACACACACGGGCCCATGCGCTGGCCCCCTTCTTTCTACCTTCTGCCTAGTGACTGTGACGGCACTTGGTAGAGAACCGCGTGCGAAGTCTCCCATCACCTCCTGTTTTGACGCCATCGGTGACTTCCCCTCCTAGCCGCCCTCATGAGAGCTGCCATTGTCAGCAGGCAGGCGGACACGTGCCAGGCCCTCTGGGCCACTCAGGGCTTCACACTTTCCTTCCACAACTCCACGGCAACCCGCCAGGGAGCTGTTACCAGATCCATTTCCCAGGTGAGGAAACTGAGGCTTGGTTATGACTGAGTGACAGGCTCCGGGCAACTCGGCAGAGCTGAGGACCAAACCTAGTCCACCTTGACTTCAAAGCCCCGCCTCTTTCCAACCAAGCCCATGAGAACAGCCATGTGCCAGTTGTGCCAAAAGCCAACCGTCATTCGGGGCAGAAATTCTTCATTGTCCGAATGAGTAAGGTGTGCTCCACAGGTCAGGCCTGCTCTCGGGGGCAGTGTGTGCCTGTGTCACCTGCCTGCTCTCCAGCTGTCGTCGAAGATCAGCTAAGGAGATTGTGACTCGGGCCGGTGGAGAGCGGCCAGCCACCTCTGCTGGCACGTTCTCCATGTGCCGCTCGGGCATCGAGTCCGTGATCAGACAATGGCCTCGTGAAACCATACACTTCAGCTCCCCGCTGAAACCTTACTCCCTCCGCTGTCTATTAAAGGACAGCGTGGAAAGCTGCCCTCTGAAGTATGTCTCAGTGCTATGTCCCAGCCAAGGAGCCTCTCCACCGCTGTGTTGCTAACAAAAAGCATCTGAGGATGAATTTCTCCGGAGAGTTCGGTGCTGCAGCAGAGGTTGCTCTTCTTCATGAACCAGCCCGCACAGTGGCACTCTTCGTGGGGGGCCCTGGAATGATTTTGCTTGGGCAGCCCAGAGGCTGGGAGCTGGGAGCTACCTCCATGGTCACGCTTTGCTTTGGTGACAGTGGCCTGCCCCACGTCCACCCTGGCTCCTGTCGGATAGCGACTCCATCATGCCCTGTTCTTATACTCTGAGCGGCTCCCCATCCTTTCTGGAAGCAGGCAAGACAGAAATGATAAACATGTAGGACTAACACTGCAAGGGGCATTGGCATTTATTTCCAAGGCGTGTCTGCAGGTTGATTAGTCCCGGCTGTTACACGAAGATTTCTGCCTGCCCCTCCCCACCCACCCCTCGCCCCGACCCCATGACTTCGGGGTGAGAAGCTTTTCCTCCTCAAGTGGCCCAGGGTCAGGTCAGTTTGGACAAAAGACGGAACCCATGATGACACTAAAAATGCCTTCTGGAGTTCGGTGAGCCCTTTGAGAGAAGTTTGCAATATGATCATTGAACCATCAATATCCAGTAATATCCAGTAAATGCCCCCTCAGGAAAGGTGCGGAATAGGGCATAATTTTATGGTTCCTCGGGTGGAGTTTATTTTTATTTGTGGACACACCACCTCTCTCCACAAAGGACTGGAATTACTAGCAGGCCAAGTTCGGAGCTTCCTCCCCTATGCGCCCCCCACCAGCTCACATGGTTCTCTATTCGAGCACTTATTACACTATTCTGTGGCTATTGACTTACTTGATTGCCTCTCCCACTAGCTAGTAAACGCCCACTGGCTCATAAACAGCTTCTGTGAACCCCATAAGAAAAGATGCTTTATTTCTCTCTCCATCTCCCTCCCTCCCCACCCGCCTCCTCCCCAAAGTACGAAGAGGCTGAAACAGCACTGGGCACGTGGAGGACCTGCAATCAGTTCTCACCGAATGTATGATGCCTGGTCCTCAGGTCTGCTTCTCACCACCTGGTAGGTCGGAATGCTGGCCACGCCTCTCTACCAGCCATCGGGAGGGATCTCGAAAGATGCCTTCCTCGACCAAAAATAGCTTTTTGCCTCTGACTTCAATCCCAGACTAGTTCGGGTAAAAGAGACCACGTGCCCAGTCAGGGTCTGGTCCAAGGGGCCATTTTACACCCCGACGCCCACTTCATCCTCTGTCCAGCCCATCTGCCAGGTATCTAGGATGGTGCTCTCTCACCCACACCTTCACACCCACGCACTCCCCACCACCGCACTGCACTCCCGGTGTTTCGGCGCTCACAGGCAGGGCCAGTCCATTCGTCTCCTCACTCGTCTGGTGACGGCTTTGCAGGACCGAGAACCCCCTGTGGGCCTCACCAGCCCATTTGGTCTCACACGTGATGGAATGAGGCTCACAAAGGCGGATGACTTGCCCCAGATCACTGTGTTTGACGTGGGGCTTCCTGGACACGTGACTGGGTGAGTCAGAGCACCAGAGGTAACTGATGCCCAGAGAGGCTAGTTCAAGGTCAAACCTGCAGCCAGAAGCTAGGTTTCTTGACTAACAGAAATGGCTGGGAATCTGTAAGGATGTCCTTGCCAGGTCCTGTGATTCCGAGGCTCTGATTCTCAGTCTCACTGGAGGGATTTTATTCCTGTTCCACCCCACCCCCCATCCCCTGCCCTGAGCCCTGCTCCTGGCTTCAGAAATGGGAAGTGTCCCAAGGAGATTTTAAGGAAGCAGTAACATCCTCCTCTCTGTTCTCCACATTTGCTTTCCCACCATGAGTGGTTTGTCAGCACTGGGGAGGTGCCCACCTGCTGGCCTGCAGGGTGGGCTCCCCAGCAGTCTTCCCAACCCCCAAGACTCCTGTGTGAGCCTGGGGAAAGGCAGCCCAGGTCTGATGGCGCTCGGTTCCTGACGTGCGGTCCAGGTCACTTGCCCCTGAGAGCCACTTGGGCTCCCCACTTGCCGCAGGCTAAAACCCCAGCCCTGTCTTAAGCACCAGATTATGCCCAGGGATTGTCATAGTTTCTGTTTCTCGAGTGTCATTCATTCTGGCGGCCCTGGCAGTCCACAGGGCACTGTTCGCTCCGAATGGGCCCCTTCTGCGCAGGATGTGAGTGTTGTTGAGTACGGCCGCCAGCTCCGGCCCAAACTGCTGCAGGGCAAACACAGAGGCCCTGGAGGCCCGGGACTTAATCTGTGTTACATGTATTTGTACTTGCTCTCCACCCTAAACACCCAGCTTCACCCAGTCTTCCGTCAACCCCAGAATCTTTCTGGATCTTGAAGGAACAGAGAAACAGAGTTTGTCCTGGGTCAGGGGCTTAGCCTCAGAGCCAGGCTGGGCTCCAGCCAGTCCTGGCCTCCGAGGTATCAAGAGTCATGTTCTCTCCTTGTCCCTCCAAGAGGCATCAGCTGGCCCGCTCTGGCCGTTCCCAAAGGAAAGCTGGACCTTGCCTCAGTGACCAGGACTTCAGCTGGAGCAACAAGACCCTGGGTCACCACCTTCCCTACCCCACCCCGCACTACCCCAGGGCCCATGACTGGGCTTTTTGTGCCGTCATGGAGTTGGCACCCTCTCCCTCTCCTGCCAATAATGCTGGCTGTTGTCTCGGAGCAAATGGAGCAAGTGACCACCGTGAACTCCAGGCCATCGACAAACTGGAAACCTCGTCGAGGAGGCTGGCGGGGGCGAGGCTTCGGCTGCGGGGAGGGTGGGGAGGGACCGTGGGAGGAAGATGCCAGGACCTCGTGGAGGAGGGAAAAGGGCACAGCTCCAGCCCAGCAGGCCCCGAGACTCCTGCCAGGCTCCCAGCTCCTCCTCCCTTTCACTTGGAAATGAAGGGAGTCTACGCATTACAGCCTTGTATAAATGTCATGTTAAATGTTTGATTCCGTGTCAAAGCTGAAATGGTTCTGGAAAGCAGTAAGTGCAACCCCCCATCTCACAGATGCTGACAAAGGCCCAAAGAGGGACTATGTGGAGCCCATCAGCAGCAAAGTCTAAAGCGCCACCAGGCACCATGTACGTGCGTGCTCATGCGTACGTGTGTGCCATGCGGGGACTTTCCTCTGCAGTCATACAGAAATAGCAACTACCCCTCCTGTGGGCTCCCTCCGGGCCTGGCGCTCTGCTGGGTGCTGTCGTGGGCTGTCCCCGGGTCCTGCCTGCCCAAGGCTGGTGAACCAGGGAGCTAGCCTCCAGCCCAGCAGCCACTCACTCTGCCACCAAGCTTCCCCACCCAGGCAGGTACTGGGGTCATTCAGCCAGCCTCCACTAATGAGTGACAGAGGGGAGACTCCAGAATCCTTATTTCAACAGGAAGATGGCCCCGGCGTTTGCTCTTCCCCCAAAGAAGGAGCCTGAAGTGTGAAGGCCCAGACTCTGACGTGGACCAGCCTTTCTGAGCGTGGACTGGCCTTGGCCCGTGGGAGACACACTGGCTCTTTCCACCCCCCTTCCCCAGGGCCTTGGAACCAGGACGCCCCCTGGTTTGGGGGGAACTGATTCTCAGTTCCCCTGTGCCTCGGACAGAAAGTACCCATTTCCTAAACTGCGGCGTGCTGACCCCCAGCCCTGCTTTATTGATGCCGGAATCCCCGATGGACTGGCATTTTCAGGCCCCAGCTGCTGGGCCAGCCTATGAGATGGGCAGAGGGCAGGGCTGCGTGCTCCCCTGTGGGAGCTGGGGATGGTGCCCGCCAGCCCCGTGACTGTCCCCCGTGCCAGGAGTTGTTGGGCTCTGGGGCCGCACTCGAGGGGCCCCACTGTCAGCCTGAGCACTGAAGGAAGCCGGAGGGTGACAGAGATGGAGTGTGTCTCCTGGACATCCCCACAGCAGCAGCGTGGTCAGCTCAGTTCCCTACTCTAAGGCAAGGGACCGCCGGCGTGCTTCATCGGGGACACAGTTTGAGGATGCCGGTGGCACACACTCTGGGCGTGTCCCTCTGCAGGGTGTCTGCCACAGACCACAGAGCGGAGGTGCTCTTAGGACAGCCCTGCCTAGAGAGGGCAGCCATCCAAACCAGGACCCACCCCGTGTTGCCTGTGCTCGTTGCCGTTCCTACCCAGAGAGCCTGCAGGTCCCGCAGGACTCCCGCAGGGCAATCAATCAGGGCTCTGCCCTACCGTCTCCACCCAGACCTGAGTCTGAGCTGGGAGTCCTCTGACTGCCCACCAGGACGTTAGTCGGGGTTGGACTCCCCTCCCAGGACTTTGCTCCACCGTGTCATTGTCCCTGCACAGCCGGCCCTCCCTTCCCAGGACCCTCCTGGCGTCACCCCGGCCCAAGCTGGACTAAGCAGGAAGCTGCTTTCAGGGCCTCTGAGAAAGGAGAGCAGGATGAAGGCCAAAGGAAGTCACAAAGATCAGCTTAAAAATAACCCTCCTCCCCCTGTCAGTCAGGAGGAGGAACGTGTGGAGGAGCCAAGTGCCAGTGATGGTGGCGGCTCAGAAAGGCCCAGAGGCAAGTTTGCAAGGCCCAGCCTCATCCTTATCAGCACCAGCAAGCCACCACCCAGAGCCCATCTTCTCCGGGACTTCCGCCCCAGCAGCATCTGTTTCCTCTATTCCAACAGCCAGGTTAGTGAACTCAGAAGAGCATATCTGCCCAGTGGAGAGCACAGCCTCCCACTGAACACACAGGGTGGGGGTGCCCCTGCATCAGTGAAGCCCGCACTTCCCGACGAGGCCCGAAGCCATCATCTGTTCCGTGAGGCAGGCACTGGGGAGTTCTGCCCACGCCGGGTGTGGTGGTGCCTTCCAATGCCCACACGGTGAGCCGCGCCCCCTCGGAGACAAGATCCATGAGGCAGCACCTGCCTCCCAGCAGAGCCCTGGGTGTCAACCCCTTTAACCCTGCTGATCCTGGGACACACTCAGGCCTCGCCGCTATTTTTAGGCGCCATTCCCACCCTATCTAAACAGAGTTGTTTGTTTGCCAGAAGGCCACAGGTCCCAGCAGGGACCTTTTCCTGGCTCTGCTGGTCCCTCCGTGCCAGGCTGTTGTGGTCTCATCACACACGTGCGCGTGCGCGCGCACACACACATACACACACACACGTGCGCGTGCACGCCTCCTGACGCATTAGAGAGAGGAGGGCTGTCTTCGGGAATCCTCTGGAAAACATCTCACGGCAGAAAGTGCCAACACTGGCTAAGTTAGCACATTCATAACTAAGGTCACAGAGTCCTGTCCCCTCTCTCAAGCAGGCAGGCTTCAGCTGTTAGCGAGAAAGGTTCTCCGCGGTGGCCTTCTGCAGCTATGACAGCGTGAGATGGCTCCCCGGACTCAGCAGTCGTCACCGGAGAAAAGCGGAGACTGCAGGCCCCCCTCCCCTTGTTCCCACACGCCCCAGGCCGTTCCTCTCAGCCCGTCCTAGAGATGGAGGCTTGGCCGTAGCTGGTCTTCCTGTCCTTGGACGTGGAGGAGTCCAACTAGTTGAATGTTTTCTGTCTGGGACTTTGCCCTGACTTGGGCATTTCTGAATGTCAGCCCATTAAACACACTGGATTCAAAATCCCAGCTCTCCCCCGTAGGGCTGCGTGAGTTTGGGCCAGTTCCTTTCATTGTTTGGAGCCTGTTTTCATTCTGTGAAATAAGGAGGCTGAAATGGGTTAATAAATGCTGTTTCGGAGAGTTTTCCAGGGGGGTCAATGAGATGAAGTTGTAAACGCCCGGCCCCTCGTAGCAGGTCTATAGCAGGTTGATGGACTTCCTATTGCCGTGTGAATTACTGTTTGGGCTGCGTTCCCCTTTGACCTTCATATCAGAAAGTTCAGAGCTTCTTGTTGCAACCAGCGCCCCTCTCAGCACTGGCTCCATGACGACTGTCCTCCTGTCAATAGCAAATGTTAGTCGAGTATTGCTATGCTATGCAGACCCGACCTTTGAGCATCTTAACCCACGTCTGCGAGGTGGGCACAGTGGTGTCCCCATTTTATAGATAAGCAGACTGAGGTTAGGTGACTTGCCTAAGAACACACACGCAGTAAATGGCAGAGCCAGGATTGGGAGCCAGGCAGGCTGATGCTACAGCCGCCACTTTGAACCTTTTTGCTGTACCTGCATTAACTGTTCAGTGGATGACAGGTGCTGCTCTTAGCGGGGAATTTTTCTGAGCCTAGGACAGACTTCCATGGTTCTTGCTTCCCCAGGATTTGTTTTTTATTAGCCGCGCTCAACCGATCATTGGGTAACGACAGCGACTGCGGATTCAGCACCTACCTATCGCCTGCGGACACTTTGCAGGCATCACCTCTAATCCAGGACTGCTCAGCCTCAGCCCCAGCGGCCTTTTGGACCAGATAATTCTTTGCTGGAGGTGGGGGGCTGTCTACTCATGGTAGGATGTTCAGCAGCATCCCTGGGCTCTCTCTGGCAGATGCCCACAGCACCCCAACACCCACCCAAGTCATGACAATCAAAGATGTCTCCAGGTGTTACCAAATGTTCCCTGGGAGGGGGGCAAAATCAGCCCCAGCTGAACACTACAGCTACAGGTGAGAAGTCTGAGTTCAGAGAGGGTAAGCAACTTTCCCAAGTCGCAAGGCTGGCAAGCAGTGGAGACAGAATCTGACCCCAGGTTTGCCTGACACCAGGTATTGTGTCCCTACTTTGTATTCCCTCCTAGTTCTAAACAAGGACGGTGTGGCCTCGACACTGAAAGCTATTTGCCCAGAAGGAACAGCATCAGTATTCTCTGACTCCTCACCTCCAGGACTCTGCAACTTCTGGAATTACAACATCTGGCTGCTACTTATCTGAACAGAATCTAGATCTTGGAATTTTGAAGCCAGATCAACTGAGACCTAGGCCACTCTGCCAGTCCTAGGAATTTAAGCTCTCCTTTGCACTCCCATGTCCCCCGAGTGAACCATAAGGCTTGGTTTGGGCATGCATCCCATTAGTTTTTCTGGGCCCATGGCAAGGCTGAGGTCTTGGGAAATAATGGCAACGATTTCGGTTTCTTGTCTTCAGCCACTTTCTAGAAAAAATGCTGAGGCCAGAATCGTGACTCAGACTTCTGCGTGACTTTCATCTCCTTTGGATTCTGCATTCATTGATTAAAATCTTCACCGACAGAAAATGGACAGAATTTGCAAACTACACCACTTCCTGCTGCATGGAAAGATGGGCCGTTGATGAGAGACGGCCAGGCACACAGACACAAAGCCGCACGCACGGAGACTGACTGATAGCAGAATTGAAACGACTCCAAGCCCACATTTCTTTCATCATCCTCTGCTCTCTGCTTCCCTCCTGTAGCCTTTGCTTTTCTTTGCTGGACCCTGCTGTGCACAGTTGCTTCTGGTGCCTTAGAAAGCAGGAACCACGTTCCACGTGGCCTTCTTCGTGCACAGGCAAACACGAACGACCGCGTCACTTGTTCAGGAAATGAAGTCAGTCATCACAGAGAGCAGGGTCACTGCCAGAGCCTGCTGGCTTTCCTGGATGAGGGAGGCAAGAGCTGATAGCAGCTGCCACCCAGACCGTGACATCCCAAAGCCTCGGCAGCTGTGGGAACTGCTTGGTCAGTTCCTGCACTCTCACCACTGGCCCCCCCCCGAGGCCCCCCAAAAGGTTCCTCCAGACCACAGTTGTTACAGAAGAATTTTCATCATGAGATGGTAAAATCCACAATGCCCCAAACCAGTCAGTAGGAAGGTGGTGGCAAAAGTGGGAGAGGAAAGTTCAGTCTCCAGTGCAAGAATCTGAAAGAGTCGGGCTTCCTCACCAACAGAAGCGGAGAGGAAAGCTCGTGGTGAAGATGTGGAGACTGACTCAGGCATTGTTAACTAAGAGACTGGTTTGGACCCAAAGCCCAGTGTTTTTCGAATTAGGGGCACCAACCCTTCAGTGAATAATGAAGTCAGTTTAGTAGGTCGCGAGAGGAGGGTACTTTCAGTTCAGTGGAATGGGATGGAATGGATGTATCAGACAGCGCTGCACGTAGTAAGACTGATTTTGTTTCCATTAATGTTTGTGTGATGAGAGTGATCTAGAGTGGATTCCTCTGCTTTACCCTCTCATTGAAGTGTAAGTGACATGCAATAAACATCACACACTGAAAGGCACAGTTTGATCAATTTTGGCATGTGTGTACACCCGTGAAACCATCACCGCGGCCAAGATGACGTCTTTGCTGCTCCCCAGAGTCTCCACGCACCCCTTGGGAGCCCCTCCTCCCACCCCTCCCCACGCCCACCCTCTAACGGCTGATCTTGTCTTTGTCACTCTGGACTGGTTTGTACTTTCTAGAAAAGTCTATGAATGGGGTCACACAGTAAGCGTGCCCTTTTTATCTGGCTTTTTTCAGTCAGCATAATTATTCGGAGACTGGTCCACATTGCTCTTGCATCACCGGTTCCGTTCTCATTGACGAGTAGGATTCCATTGTGCGGGTTTTTCGCAATTTGCTTAAGCGTTCACCTGTGGATGGACATCCGGGTTGCTTCCAGTTTGGGACTCCTACACAGAAAGGTGCCGTCAACGTTCACGCATGCGCTTCCTGGGTAGAAACCCGGCTGTGGAAGGACTGAATCACGTGGTAGCTCATAGGTAGGCTTCTTCAGGGACTGCCAAACCACACCGTGCAGTGGTGGAGCCATTCGCTGCCCCACCGGCACTGAATGAGAGTTCAAGGCCCCCACACGGGTCCTGAGTGTTAGCCACGCCAGTGGCCTGCAGCGGTAACTTAGAGTTTTAATCTGCATACATCCCTAATGACCAGTGAGGCTGGACATCTTTTCATGTGCTCATTGACATTTGTATGTCTTCTCTGGAGGATGACTTTTACATCTTCAGCCCATTCTTCAATTATTCGTATTCTTATGAAGTTGTTAAGAGTTGTTTTTCAGAAACACGTTGTGCAAATGTTTTCTCCTAGCCTGTGGTTCACCTTTTCATGTCCTTAACTGTGCCTTTGAAAAACAGAAGATTAATTCTGGTTATTTATTTTGTATTGTATGTCCTATTTACTTATATCTGCTTGTATAGCTTGTGCTTTTTATGCCATATTTAAGAAATCTTTGCCAAGCCCCCTGAGATTTCTGTGTTTTCTTCTAGAAATGCCATAGTCTCGGTCTCGTATTCCAGCCAACGATCTGTCTCCGTCAGTGTGTGTGTGTGGTGCGAAGGAAGGGTTGAGGCTCGTTCCGTTACACGCGGCTCTCCAGTTGTTCCATTGCCACTTGCTGAAAAGACCACCCTTTCCCCATTCCGTTGCCTTGCTATCTTTCTTGAAAATCCACTGCCGACGGACGTGCGAGTCTATTTCTGTGCTCTGTATCCTGCTTCAGCGACCCATTTGTCTCCACGCCCACGCCACACCATCCTGATTGCAGGGGCATTGCGGTCAGTCTAGAAATCAAGTAATGCCGTTAGTGCCTCAACTTTGTTCTTTTCAAAGTTGTTTGGCCTATTCTACGTTTTTTTTTTTTAACTTCCATATGTATTTTAAAATCAGCTTTTCAATTTCTTCAGAAGAGCCTCTGGGAATTTGCCAGGGCTTGTGTTAAATTGATAGATCAGTGTGGGAAGGAATTGCTACTTCAGCAACACGGAATCTTACCACCTGTGAACCCAACACATCTGTCTGTTTCATTAGGCCTTCTTTGATTTTTTCCAGCAGTGTTTTGTCATTTTAAGTGTTCAGATTTCACACACATTTTGTTAAATTTATATTGAAGTATTTTTTGTTGCTATGGCTACTGCAAGCAGCATTGATTTTGAGTTCCATTTTCTAATCGTTCATTACAGAATAAAGAAATGTAGTTAATTTTTGTATATTGAACTTATGTAAGATTTTCTACATAAACAATCATATCATCTGCCAATAAAGACAATCTTACTTCCTTTTCAATCGGAACGTCTTTTATTTCTTTTTCTTGCCTCATTCCATTGGCTGGATCCTTCAGTACAATGCTGAGTAGAAACAGTGAGAGTGGCCACCCTCGCCCTGCTTCTGACCTTAGGGAATTTTGTCCCCAACGTGTAGACAAGTAGACTGAGGTTCAGTGACTTGCCCGAGAACACACTGTAGTGAATGGTAGAGCCAGGATGTGGACCCAGGAGGGCTGCCACTCTTACCTAACATACTTTTAGGGCAAAAGTATGATGGCTTTCAATACAACATTGGGTTTCAGCATGAAAAGTAGGGCTTTCAGTAGGATGTTAGTTGTAGGCTTTTCATAGGTGCCATATATCATATACGGGAAGTTCCTTCTGCTCCTAGTAAGAATTCACATAAGGGGTATTGGAGAGCTGTTCATGCCTGGGAAGGTAGAAGAGAACCTGAGACCTTAGATCTGACAAGGCACGACTGGGGGGTTGATGCTGCAGCTCCGGCCACCTGTTTACGAGGGTGCTGTGTATGCGTTATGTGCCGTTGAGTTGGCTCTGACTTCCAGTGACCCTACGACTGAGTGGTGCCCACAGTGTCCTGTCCTCAGCAGCCAGGCTCAGCTCCTGTAGACTCAGGCCTCTGGCTTTGTTTATGGAGTCCATCCCTCTCATACTCGGTCTTCCTCTTTTCCCGCTCCCTTCCATTTTCCGGCATTACTGTCTTTTCCAAAGATTGCTGCTTTCTCCTGATGTATTTTAATTTCATCATTTTTGCTTCCATTTTTGCCTCAAATTTAATTCGCTCTAGGACCCACTTATTCCTCTTTCTGGAGGTCCAGGGTATCTGTAGGTCTCTCTCCTCCAACACCATATTTCACATGAATCAAAATTTTCACTGTCAACCTTCTTCCAACTTTCGCATCTGTACATAGTGTGAATGATCTTAGACTTGGTCTCTAACGACGGCATCTTTGCTCCTAATTCTGCCATTGCTGCCCTTCCAAGTCTCAGCCTTCTCTTGGCTTCTTGGCTGCATGCTGCATTTGAATTGATGACTGAACCAAGGTGAACAAAAGCTTTAACATTCTCAATGTCTTCATTGTCTACGTTATGGAACTATTTGATTAGAAAGTAGTTCCTATGTGCATTTGAAAGGGCGACCTAGCATAGTGTATAATGTACAAATTTAATGGGTACAGTTACCAGCTTTGGAGTTGAACAGAGCTGGGCTCCAGTTGCACCTCCGCCACACACGGGCGGCCCTGGAGGAGGCTCTGCTCTGACGATCAGTTTCCTCACTTGTAAAAGGTGATGAGATTCCTTATTGCAGCATTTCGTCGTGAGAAATGCTCGAGTGTGATTCTGCAACACCCACTCAGCAAATATGGCTCTAATGACTACCACGGAAGCTATCTGGGGATGAGGCGATGGCCCCAGGGAGAAGGTATAGAGGCGGTACCTCTTCTTACTTCCATCCGAGCCTGGGAAAAGCTAGGACAATCTCATCTGCACTCCCCAAAATCAAAATGGTCAGAAATACCCCAAGTAAGGATGGCTCTCCTTGGCCCTGACTGACAGTCTTTTAGATGCTATTGTTTTCCAGAAACTCCGTCCTTTGTGCGACAGTGCCCTGCACACCACACCAGCTGCTGGGAGTCCCCAGGGCTGAGTGCTGCTTGACCACTGAGGAGGCCCTGACGTGAAAGGCAGTAGCATGCTCCTTCCCCCAGAGACCTTGGCTCTAGTTCAAGGGTGAAGGTAGATAAACTGATAGCAGACCTGGCAAAGGAACTACTGGGATCTGTTGGAATGGGGCCACCTCACAGAAGCCTGTCACCAGGTCAGCAAGGTGTCCCAGCAGCTGAAACCTGACCCCTGCCCTGGCTCCCCAGTGTGGTAGTGGCTGGCCCTGTGTACCCATCCTGCTCGGTGAGAAAAAGGTTCAATCTGTATTTGCATTGTTTTACAAACAGAGAGCCCAGTCCTGCTTTAAAAGAGCAACACATCTGCACTGCACACCTGAAACTAATACAAAGGAAAAAGTGTTGAATGCAATCTGTAATCAAAAAATAAAATTAAAAAAAATAAACTAAAACAGCAAGCTTTCTTTCTAACCAGAATACCCAGTCTCAGGAGGTAGACTGGGTTATGATTGAAATTCTCCCTGGGACCCTCTGACCATCCCCCCACATGATACTATCTGATTCTCTTATCAAGTGTACAAAGTACTTCTCTTCTGTGCATGGGGAACACGGGCTTTCCTCCCGCTGAGACTTCGTAGCTGAGCGTGGGCCATGCGAGTCAGCAGTGCGGGCATTGCAGCTGCTCACCGCCCTCCGAAGCACCGATTTCAACTGCCTTTCCTTCCTTGTTGCCTCTCTTGGCTCCTCAGTCCTCTTTCTCCCTTTTCTCTCCTTTTCCTCTTCAATTTTTTTTTATTGCAGTAAAATACATCTAACATAAAATTTATCATCTTAACCATTTTTAAAAGCCAGTGGCATGAAGAGCATGCACTGCGTGAGCAGCCATCACCACCATCTGTCCCCAGAAGTTCTTCATCTTGTAAACCTCAGGCTCTGCCCATTCAAAACCACCTCCTTCTCTGACCAGGGTGGCTAAGGGGGTTGGGCATCATCCCACGAACCGAAAGGTTTGATTCTTGGTCAGGGCATGTGCCTGGGTTGTGGGTTCGATCCCCGGTCATGCCTATGAGAGGCAAGCTATTGTTTCAATGTTTCTCTCCTTCACTTTCTCCCTCCCACCCCCTCTCAAATGAATAAATAAATAAATACTTCCATTTCTCCCTCCCCCAGCCCCTGGCAAGCCCCGTTCCACTTCCTGTCTCTATGATTTTGATGAAGCGCCTCCTATCTCCCTCTTGTCTTCAAGTCATAGTCTACGTTTTCCTCTCCACTCATAAGCCCAACTCACTTCTCTCTCTCCCTAGAAACAGAATCTGTTTAACCTCTTCCTGTGACTAAGCTACAACATATTCAGTGGTTGCCAGCAGTCCTTGGAGGATTTTTAAAACTGTACCCAAATAATAAGATATTTAACAATAATGCCAAAAAGTACAAGAGTACAGATTATAAAAATAAAATTTCCTCTACTGTCCTTTGTCCCACCCGCCAATTTCCACAGCTCTCAGCCAACCATTGTTACCAGCTGGCTGTGTGTGTGTCCAGAATTGTTCTATGGCTACGGAGCATGTGATGTTTAATAACAGACACTCTGGAGCCAGGGTGCCTGGGTTTGAATTCTGACTTTGCCCCTTAGTTGGGTGACCTTGAGCAAATTACTTAACCTCCCCATACTGTGACTTTTTCATATAAAATGGAGATAATATGAGCATCCATTTCATAGGATTGCTTTTGAGGATTAATACATTAACAAATACACTTAGAGAATAATGTCCAGTATATAATAAGCACTATATAGACATACTTATTGTGCATTTTAAAAATATTTGGTTTATTTATTTTTAGAGAGAGAGGAAGGGAAAGAGAAAGAGAGGGAGAGAAACATCAATGAGTGAGGGATACATCGGTTGGTTGCCTCTCACACACCCCCAGCCAGGGACAAGCAAGTGCTGTGACTGGAAATCGAACTGGATACCCTTCGGTTAGCAGGCTGGCACTCAATCCACTGAGCCACACCAGCCAGGGCTTATTGTGCATTTTTATTATTGTTATCATGCAGGTATTTTTATATTTGTTACACAAATGGGGTGACATCAGGCACACATTTCTGCAAGCTTATTCCACCTAACAAACACTCCATGGGTACCTTTCAATATCAATTCAACCTTGTTTGTTGTAACGACAACACAGCATTCAATTGCATCATTGTAAGAGTTGGAGTTGTTTTGAAATCCAGCACAAGAAACTACAGAGCACATGATAGCTTCTCACAGAAACAGCCCCACGTGCACCTGAAACTAATATAATATTGTATGTCAGCCGTGATTAAAAAATAAAAAATGATTTTAAAAGAAGAGTATGTCCACAGATGACTATTGTGGGGTCCTGGACTGTGGGCACGTGTGGAAGGTGACGCATCAGAGCCGGTGTTTGCTTTTGTCAACGCTGGGCTCCCGCAGGACAGGACTGACTTCCTGCTGAGCTCTGAGAGCTGGTGACTGCGCCGTCTCCCTCACAGGGCTGCACCTCTACAGCTGCTATTCTTATTGATCGATTCTTATGAGGGCCCCTCTCCAAACATGGTTTTCCGGTCGGCCCTTGGAAAGGAAGTCACCTCCTTCCTGCCCCTTCCCATGACCTGCAGGGGAAGGGCTGTTTCCTCAGGGAAGGACTATGTATAACCTGGCAGGAAAGGAGCCTCCGAGGCTCATGAGTGATGGGAATCTAACAAATAAATGGGCTGGCTTGTGCGCATGCGCACGTGTGTGTGTGTGCATGCTGTGTGTGCACGTGTGTATTGTGTGTATGCGTGTTTACTCAATGCCAGGACTTCTTCCCTTTCCCTCCACCTCTGCTGACTCTCCCACGACTTCCTGCTCATCTTCCGCTGGGAACCAGGGAGAAAGACAATAAACAGCAAGAACCGAATCCAGAACTAACACACACACACGACGCAGCCCTCGGAAAGCCAAGAGACTCGAGAGTCAGGGAGCGCCCCGCTCCTGGGAAAGCAGCATAATGTCCGGCTCTGGGGACCACATTTGGGATCCGGGTTCGAATACCTATCAGCTTTGTGCTTTAACCTCTCTGTGCTGCAGTTTCCTCAAAATTAAAGTGCTGAAGACAATAATCTCTGTTTCATAGTGTCTTTGAGGATTAAATGAATTAAATTCACAAAGAACCTCTACCCGTGCCTGGCTCCGAGCAAGCACCGAATAAAAGCAGACTGTGTTATTACTGCATCGAAGTCATCCACCCGCCTCCTTCTCTCTAAACCCATATTTTTTTGTGTCAACTCCTTAAGCTTCGTGGGTTTAAAGAGAAGTCACAGGAAAACAATCACAAAGAGGACTAGAAGATGAAGAAATTTATCCTTTTAGAAATTTTTCGCAAAGACAGGATCAGAGCCATGTCAGGGACCCTCTGATTAGATCTTATGAGCAGTAGGCACAGAAGTCCCTCTGGACGTTTGAAATCAGATGGGCATATATCCAACACATTCCTGTATGGGGTGGTTTGCAAAACGCAGTGAACGCAGCAAAAAGGCCCAGCAGTCCAGACACTAAACCACCCAAAACGGCCATCACAGGCAGGCAAAGATGAAGGAGAGGGTGAGGTGCTGAGTGTTCCTTGCTGTGTGGAAAGTCATTTTTCACATATTGCTGAGCAACTCACTGAGGCTGTGTGCTAACAAGGGCTGATAACTCCTGTTTGGGATTGCTTCTTCTTTGCTAGACTTTATGACAATGACGGAGCAATATTCTCTTTTCCAGACTGGCATGTCCTGTGGGCTGTGTCTCCAAAAGAGGAGATTCAAAAAGGAATAAAAAAGATGCTGGAAAGGGGGCAAAATCAGGACAACTGGAATAGCATAATCACTAAAATAAAATTTTAAAACAAGACAGAAAGAAAAGATACTGGCCACTGAGTTCTAGAAACCCAGCTGCCTTCTCCCAGCTTCTGGACTCACAACAGCTTCATTGTGTACAGAGAAAAAAAATCAGACTGCAGCTTTCCTGCAAGCGTATTTGAACTTGGACCTCCAGTGCACAGAACAGCAGCCAGCTCCCAGCTGAGACACCCCCTCCCTGCCTCTCCTCTCCATCTCTGCGAGAGAATTCAGTTCCATTTAAGTCCAGGGGACGTGGCAAAAACAACACTCCAGACACCACTTCCATTTTTGGCAACGGGATCCTTGGAACAGTGAGAAACAGGCCTTCAGCTCTCAAGTCCTTCAGACTCCCTGTGTACCTCATACGTTGTCAGTGTTCTCTGCTCACTTCAGAGGGAGGAGCTGAAGTTCATTTTTTAACTTGGTTTTTCAGGAGAAAGAACACCAAAATCAGCAAAAAGAACAGAAGTCACTGATGATTAACGCCGGAGAGATATTACTAGTCGCCAATCAATTCCTGCATCTTGCAGATGGAGAAACTGAGGCCAGAGAGGCTGACAGCCTGGGCAGCACCTTGAGAGGTGTCCCCAGCACCAGCCGTCTGAGCATCGTGGCCAGGCCCAAAGCCTCGCCGTCCCACTAACGCTCCCTGGTGTCGCCTTGCACTGAGGACTTGAGAAGGAAGCAAAACTCGACCTAAAGGAGCGCAGAGTGACTCGCTCACTTCTTCCCTTCGCATTTCTCGTCCCAGTCATGTTTAGCGCACTTGCTGGAACCCGCATGATCACGCCGCCGCCCCACGAGAGAAAGCGCTTCATCGCTTGTCGCGTTTGCTACTCGACAGTTTCAGCCTGGCTCACGAGTTTCCAAACGAAGTAACAGCGAGTACCGAGGGACCACTGTACACTGCCATTAGCCATTGCAATATCCCATTATCCTCTCAACGGACATTTATTCATCCCCTACCGCGGGCCAAGCTCTGTCCCTACCCACCGGGGCTCCCTCCTTTTCTCTCCGCTTCTCCCTCATTGCCCCGACCCAGACCTCACCGCTTCCCGTCGACTGCTGCTCAGTCGTGAGAAGGGCTGGCTGCCTCGGGGCCAAGCTCCCTGTCTCCCACGCGTCGTGTCTGACGAATTTTCCTTGCACAGCTCACGGGCCATGCTGCCCTGGTCCTCAGGCTACGGTTGATGCCTTCCTGTTACTCACCAGCTCGGGCCCAAATTCCTCCCGCTGGCTTCAGGCTGTCCTCCACCCGTCTTCTCTACCCAAACCTATGTCCCCACTGTCCTCACCTGCTCCTCTCCCACTGGTAAAATGTCTCTCGTCCTTCAAGGCCTGGGGTCCACGGTCCCTTACTCTCTAACAAGTTGCTCTTCCCTTCCTCCGGGGCGTGCCTGGGCGCCGCCCTCTCGCACAGGGAGCCTCACACTGGGGTGGGGGCATCTGTTCATCACCTGGAGTAGCGCCCCAGCTCTTTGAGCACATCCGTTCTCTCTGGATTGCAGTGCCCGGCAGAGAGTAGATGCCCAGTAAGTGCCCCCTGGAAGGAAGGAGTGGTTCCTGGCACAGCACTGAGCCCCCTGCAGTGCACGTGAGGGTAACCTGGCACCCAGAGCATCACCCAGTGACGTCGTCGGCGGGGATGTAAACAACGACTGTGACGCAAGTCATATGCTCCTAAGGCATCGTTGTTCACCGGGGAAACTTCCCTTTTTGGGCAGCCCAGGCCGAAGAGGCTGAGAGCCCACGCAGCACTTAGAAAGCTGTCCAGGACAAGCTGTCTTAGGACGCCAGAGAGTTCTCCCTTCAAGGGGAACCGTCTCCTTTTGATACGTGATTTTAAAGAATTAGGAATAAGGTAGTCTGAACTCACTCGTAAATGCTAAGGAATAAAAATATTTTGCTTCCAATGGAAACGATCCTACTTTACCAAGCTTAAGGAAGATATATCTAGTCTGGTATTAATGAATTAAAAAACTGAAACAGGATACTGAGCAGCATGAGATGCGGCGGGGAGGGCATGGCAACCGGGATTGAAATGGCTGTGATGGCGGTGCTGGACCATGTCAGTTACTGTTCATTTATTCAAGACCATTCCCCGCACTGCAGTCCGAACACCCGCATGGCCCTCTCACTGTTTTCTCCAAACACTTCCCTTAAAAACCTAAGTATTTCAGATTAAAAACCTCTTGTTTGCTTTTTTGGCAGCTTATATGGCATTTTCACAATTCTTAACGAGAATAATTGCTTCAGAAAATCGAGCATATCAAGATGGTGATACCAGCCATTTAAAAACACACTTTTTATGATGTGCAGAAAACTACAGCAATTTCACTGAAAAACAGTGAGTTCTTCTGGAATTAGATCTCATATCAAATGTTTATCAAGTACATTTGATTAGTACGCTGGAAGGGTGTTATCTAACCACCCATCACCTCCCCCACTTTCCAATGGACTTTTGTGTGGCCAAGATACTATGCAAAAAAACAATTTGTACCCAAGCAACTCCTTATTCTCAAGTTTTCCAGATACAGAACAAGGGTTTGAGTTGGGAAGTTCATTACTCACACCCTCCTCTCGCAGGTCTGCAGAAATTGTGAGGCCCTCCCTTCAAGTGCATTGTTTAGACATGTCAGGTGTCTGTGTGGGCTTGGTGGCTCTGAGCAGAGCGTGAGGAGGAGGTTCCCGAGAGGATTGTCTCCCTTTTATTGTGGCTGCTGACTCAGCCGGCTCCTGGCACCTGGCCGTGTGTCGTGGGCTCCTACCACTATGTCTGTTTTGCCCTAAATGCATTTGTTTGCTCTTGGGTGTCCCAGGAACCAAGCCTGCTGGGTGCCCTGTGGGTTTAGAACCACAGTGTCTACTAACTAGATGCAACACCTACAATTATCAGGGTGCCTTTGGAGAAATGTTCTCAAGAAGTACAGACCTGACGTTGCATCAGACATGTTTCCATCTGAAAGCACTGTGGGGTAGAAAGGTTCCCAGGACCTCTGGCCTTCTTCCCAGAGCGAACTACTGCACCACGGAGAAACTGGACTTTTGCCTGGTGGCCTTTGGAACAACCTGAACTTCATATACTTTTTCAAATAGATGCCCTGCGCAGGGCCCTGGCAACAGAGAGTTTTCCCAGTCTTCCAAACAGCGGTCATCTGATACTTACATTCCCCTGCAAAATTCCATCTGTGCCACCTCCCACCCCCGCCCCTCCATGAGCCCAAGCCTCAGGACCAATAATCGGGAGTTTCTCCCGCTGAACTTCCGTTTGCCGTTGGCAGTGATATGCCACCCTTAGCGGCAGGCACTTGCCTTGGCGACACAAAATTCCTTTCAGTTTTGTTAAACTAATTTTAATAGATGTTATCTAAGTGCCAAAAATTGTGGTTAGCTACCGGAAGTTAAGCAAAAGAGGAAGATCTGAGCCCCGATCTTGAAAAGTGTATAGACAACAGCTGCGTAACATAATGCCTTAACCAAACAGCATCGCCTGGGGACCACTGGGACTCAGAGGACAGGACCGTCTCCAACGTGGGAGTTTGGGAAAAACTTCCTGGAGAAGATGGCATGTAACCTAGTTCCAAAGGAAGAATTGGGAGAAGCCACTGCCCCAAAGTAGGACGGGTGTTCGGGGCAGAGGGAACGGTATAGGAGAAGGCTCTGCACCATAAAGAGGGTGGGCTGTGGTAAGAAGCACAAACAGTTAGGTGTTTGATGTCAAACAAGTGTGAGTCAGAAGGAGGGGACAGAGAGGAGACAAAGGAGAGCGAACCTACAGCGGACAGGACACAGGTATTTGCACACCCGTGTTCACAGCAGCATCACTCACAATCGCCAGAAGATGGGAGCTGCCCAAATGTCCATCAGCAGAGAAATGGACAAGCCAGATGGGGTGTACGCACACAGTGAAATGGGGTTCAGCCTTCGAAAGGAAGGAAAACTCTGACACACGTTGCATCGTGGATGGACCTGGAGGATGTCATGCTGAGTGAAGTGAGCCTGTCACGGAAGGACAGCACTTTATGACTCCACTAGCAGAGGGGACCTAGGGTAGTCCACAGTCAAATGTACAGGCAGAGAGCAGAAGGGTGGCTGCCAGGGCCTGAGAGGAGGGGGAGGACGGGGGTCCGTGTTCACTGAGTGGAGAGTGGCAGTGTGGGAAGATGAAGAAAATCCTGGAGATAGGTGGGGTAGCAGTTTCACAACAATGTGAATGTGGGTAATGCCACCAAACTGTACATTTAAAAATAGTTAAGTAGTAAATTTTATGCTGTTTAAATTTTATGTCACACACACGCCCACCTGCCCTAGGAGCACAGAAGAGCAAGAAAGTTACTCATAACCTTACACAATACTGTCCCTTTCATCCCGATCTGTGGCAGCAGTCAGAACTCTCTGGAGTGGGAGGTGGCAGAATGTGTGATGTAATTCAGTTTGTGTTTGAGGGGGTTTGCTTCAGTCACAGAAAGGAGGACGGACTTGAGCAGGTAGAGCGATGGGCTAGGCAGCGGGAGCAATAAGGCAAAATATCAGGAAAGTCTCAACTAAGGAAGTGCCAGTTCACAACTAAAGAAGAACAGATGTATTAGAAATTTCCTTTGGTCCTAAGATGAGCAAGATTTGGTGGTTGACCACTCATGAGGATGGAGAGCAACGAATCTGGTACCCAGCTTCAGAAAGTTAGTGAATGGTGAGACTAGAGACACAGAGAAACAGCAAATATTGTTGAATTCAAACTTAAAATAATGTAGTGAAATTTAATCATTGGGAATATGATTGCAGTGGTTTGTAATTTGTTAACTTGGTGAAAATGAGTATTTCCCAGAACTCTCTTCCAGGTATGTTTCTGGTTGGGGGGACCTTAGAGACATTGCAGGGTGGAGGGATGGTGGAGGGTGGATGGGACCTTTGGAAGGTGGAGGGAAGGGGCAAAGGTGGGTGCAGGGGCATTGACGGAGCTCACGTGCACTGTCACTTATCAGCTGTCTCCACTCCTAGATGTGGGAGAATAGCCCATCCTGTAGCTGCCCCCGCTCCTCCCAAATCTTCCTGCAACTTTTCCGACTCCTGAGCCAGGTGAGCATTTAGCTCCCAGCTCCTCTTCCCCACTTCACACCTGCCCCCCCTTCCTCCCTGCCTGCCTTGCAAGCTTCATGCTCCAGCATCAGGCACAAAGCCCTCAGCCCCCAGGGACCAGGGAACCACATTGCACAGTTGTATAAGGCCACGTCTCTAGTGGTTTGGCTTCTCGTCAAACTCTGCCTGGCAGGGAATTTGGTGCCGGGCACGATTCCAGGGGGTCGAGGAGCTAAAGGGTGAGTTCTGTAAATAGGTTCTGTGTCATCTGGAATTCATTCTCTGATCTTAGTAAATTTAAAGGTATGAATGGCCCTGTTTCCAGTGGTAGAGGGACACTAGTATGACATGACAAGCAACGGCAAAACAGTTTCATAAATTATCACACCTTGCCGCCTTTAGTCAAATGCCTGTAAGCACTTTCTAAAAAGGGACAGAGGGTAAACATTTTAGGCTTTGTGAGCCACAACTATTCTGCTCTATGGATGTAGCGCAAAAGCAGCCATAGACAAGAAGTATATGAATGGGTGTGGCTGTGTTCTAATAAAACTTTATTTACAAAAACGGGACAGCAAGCCAGATCTGGCCCAGGAGGCATAGCTTGCCGGCTTCTTCCATAAAAGGGAAAGCTTCAAATGAACAAGTATTTGCTGCTGTAGGGTATTTTAGTGACAGGACGAGCTGTACTGGGATTGATCGGTCACTCGCAGGCGTGCTGGAGAATGCAGAGAGAAAGTGACGTGGTCAGGGCTTTCCGTTCTTAGCTCAGGGTCTCTGTAGGGGATCTGAAGTGTTCTCTGAGCACGAAAGAATCCCCAGATGAAATCAGCAGGTAATTTGCAGGCCAGCTGAGAATGGGGGAATAAATCGGTAGAGGCGGCAATTGGGGACACGCCGAGTCTGAAGAGTCTACGAATGTCCAAGTGGAGATGTCTAGTAGGCATGTACGAGGCGCCTACAGCACAAGAATAGAGGAGCTAACCAGGAAGAAGAGAAAGGCAGAGGAGAGCAGTGGGCAGAAGCCTGAGGAATCTGCATTCAGTGCATGAGCAGGGCAGAGGGACCAAGCATCTTTCATGGGTCTAAAACCCCAAGAAGAGAGTAGCCTGACGGAGGCCAAGGAGGTAGAATCTCAAGAAGCTGAGAGTGACGGCAGTGAAACTGGTAAGTTTTAAGGGGGTTGAGGTTGAGAAACTGGGTAAGACGGACCTGAAATAGATAGGAAAACGACGATTGCCTTCCGAAGGAACAGGTGGAGAGGAGAAGCGAGATGTGAATGTTGATGAGGTCCACGTCACCAGGAGCCCATCACTCTCCTCGCATTCCCTTCTTTAAATAGCCGTTGAACTTGGGGACGGTGCACAAAGGTTAGATAAAGGAGAGTGGCTGTGCGGCTCCTGTCCACGTGGCTGAGAGGGCTGCGCTAGACAAGGGGTGAGAGATAGGAGTGATCGGAAGCGGCCTGATGAGCCCCATTATTTGATGAAGTAAGTACCGGGCACTGAGGGAGAAAGTTCGGGATAGAGAGTTTGGAGAGAGAAGTGAAGTTTTGGAAGTCACCTAAGGGCAGACAATTTTTTAAAGGTTTTACTTATTTTTAGAGAGGGGTGAAAGAGGAGAGAAACACGGATATTCGATAGAAACATTGATCGGCTGCCTCTTGCACACCCCCAGCTGGGGACCTGGCCTGCAACCCAGGTATGTAGCCTGACTAGGAATCGAACCGGTGACCTTTCAGTTTGCAGGCCAATGCTCAGGCTCCCGAGCCACACCAGCCAAGGCTGGGATAGACACATTTTATTTAAAGCAGTGCAGACCTCTTGCACCACAGCCACACGAACATCCTTTGGGCTGTGACTTAGAATGTCAAAGAAGCATTTCTCTTAGGTGTAAACTTACAATACCAGACACGTTTGTCCATATTCAGACCAGTTCTTGAATTCCAGTGTTGTCAGGTAGGTTTCTTTCCATAACCACAAATAATGGCAGGCTAAATTTAAAATTTCCGGGTTTTCTAGCAGCTCTTAGTGCATCCTTTTAGATTGCTAGTTCTCTAAGGAAATTCTGTCAGCGCTCATACAGATGAGCTATGCAGACCTGCCGGCACAACAGTTCTGACTCACACAGTAGCTTACGTAAGCATGACGCGTAGACTTCTGTTTACTTCTCTTTGGAACTTCCTGGGGTGTGCTCTAGAAAAACTGCAGTCAGCCCTGCTGAAATGCTAGGTAGCTGTGCGTCTGCCCTTTCACAAATTCAGTTTGCCCCTGATAAAAGAAAACGTAAAAACCCTACTTTGGAATGCGATGGGAAACTGAAATCATAAGTCTATTTGTAGAGTCTACCACTGGGTTGTAACCCAGAGATCTAGAACATCTCTATAGAAATTTTTTCTGTTTCTCTCTCTCTCTCTCTCACACACACACACATATACACACAGCAGAGGTATGAGTTCTTTGGTAACCCAACTGTAAAATGTAGTTTTTATGAGTATCTTTACTGATGAAGCAGAAAGAAAGAAAGAAAGAAAGAAAGAAAGAAAGAAAGAAAGAAAGAAAGAAAGAAAGAAGAAAAGAGAGAGGGAGGGAGGGAGGAAGGAAGGAAGAAAGGGAGAGGGGAGAGAGAAAGAGGGAAAGAAAGAAAGGAAGAAAGAAAGAAAGGGAGAGAGAGAGGGAGGGAGGGAGGGAAGGAGGGAGGAAGCTGAAGTAATTCTGTGTGAACTCAGGTACATATATAGAAATATCCATCAATATAATATAATATTCAATAATAATATATATTTAACTTTAAAATCAGAGTTGAACTTGAATTTTAAAATTAAATGTATTGGAGTGGCACTGGTTCATGGGATCTCATAGGTTTCAGGTGTACATTTCTATGACACATGACCTGTGTTTTTGCATTGTGTGCCCAGCACCCAAAGTCAGATCATCTCTGTCACCATACATTTGGCCCCCTTTGCCCTTTGCTGTCCCCCACAACCCCCTTCCAACCCCCTTCCCTCTGGCAACCACCATACCATTGTCTGTCTGTGTCTATGAATTTCAGTTTTATATCCCAAGAACTTGATTTTGAAAGGAAAACTGACGAATTTCACTTCCAAGAAGATTCACTACCAAAAGCGAAAACAGACAGGGCCTGATCTCCCTGGATGCCTCCCCCATCCACTCTGCGCGCTGCAGCCAGAATGATCTCCCGGAAACTCGACTGGACAGCATCATCCTTCTGCCTCACACTCCCAGTGGGGAGAGGTCACCAAAGTGTTAGCACACTCCTGTCTTGGTGCCTCAGTGCTTTGAGGAAATGAAACGTGGACTTTTCTCCTTGAAAGACTGGGCTCTGCCTTGAAAAGGAGCAGGGAAGAAACTCGGGCAGATTGGAAAGCTTCCAACTGAAAACAGAATTATGCCTATTCCTCCGCCGTCATTCCTCTTGTCACCCCAGAGTGCGCCGTTTTTGAAGGGGGTGGGGTGTTGCTTATTTTCAAGCCATGGGGCCTTCTCAGAGAGAGGGCTGGGCGGTGACCTGCAGAGAGAGGCCCGACCCTGAGGGGCGCTTCCTTCTCCAGTCTCCGCTCTGCCCCAGACGAAAGGCTCCCAAGTCGTATTTCCAGCCCTGAACCTGGCATGCTGCACAGGGCGCGATTTCCGACCAAATGCAGTGCCTTCCGTTCGAAGGCAACATGTTCAAAGTCAGATTTTCCGTTTGTCCTCAAATATCAAGCTTCCCCTCCTATCAGTGAAATTTCCTCTTAGTTACCCAGACTTGAAACCAGAAGGGGATTCTCTTATTTTTGATTCATTTCTCTTTTTGAAATTGAGGTCAATCCTGAATAACATCAAACGTACCATTTTACCAATTTTGAAGTGTACAGTTTTTATTATATTCACAATATTGTGTGACCACCAGCACTATCTAATTCCAGAACATTTCCAGCTCGCTAAAAAGAGAGCCCATAGGGGGGGCTTTCAAATCCCTCCGCCCCCTATCCACTGGCAACCACTAATCTATACTCTGTCCTGAGGGATTTGACTATTCCAGACATTTCTATTAAGGAACAATAAAATATGTGACTTTGTGTATCTGAATTCTTTCACTTAGCACAATGTTTTCAAGGTTCACTCATGCTGTAGCATTTTTTATGGCTAAATAATATTCCATCCTGTGAATACACCACACTGGCTCTCCACACTGTCATACAACCATCACCATCATCCATCCCCAGAACACTCTTCACCTTCTAAAACTGACACTGTCCATTAACCCATAACTCCCCATTGCCCTCCCCCCAGCCCCTGGCACCCCCCCTTCTATATTCTTTCTGTGTCCCTGAATTTGACTACTCTAGGTGCCTCACCTAGTGGAATCGTAGGACATTTGTCCCTTTGTGACTGGCTTCTTTAACTTATTGTCCTCAGAGTTCACCCATCTTGTAGCATGAATCAGAATCTTTCCTTTTTAAAAAAAATATATTTTATTGATTTTGTTATTACCATTGTCCCATTTTCCCCCTTTTATTCCTCTCTGCCCTGCACACCCCTTCCCATCTGCATTGCCCCCCTTTAGTTCATGTCCATGGGTCTTACATATAAGTTCTTTGGCTTCTATATTTCCTATACTATTCTTAACCCCCCTCCCCCATCTACTTTCTACCATTTATGCTACTTATTTTCTGTAACTTTTCCCCCTCTCTCCCTCTCCCACTCCCCCACTGATAACCCTCCATGTGATCTCCATTACTGTGGTTCTGTTCCTGTTCTAGTTGTTTTGCTTTTGTTTTTGTTTTAGGTGTGGTTGTTAATGATTGTGAGTTTGCTGTCACTTTACTGTTCATATTTTTTATCTTCTTTTTCTTAGGTAAGTCCCTTTAACATTTCATATAATAAGGGCTGGATGATGATGAACTCCTTTAACTTGACTTTATCTGGGAAGCACTTGATCTGTCCTTCCATTCTAAATGAAAGCTTTGCTGGATAGAGCAATCTTGGATGTACACCCTTGCCTTTCATGACTTGGAATACTTCTTTCCAGCCCCTTCTTGCCTATAAGGCCTCTTTTGAGAAATCAGCTGACAGTCTTATGGGAACTCCTTTGTAGGTAACTGTCTCCTTTCCTCTTGCTGCTTTTAAGATTCTCTCCTTATCGTTAATCTTGGGTAATGTAATTATGATGTGCCTTGGTTTGTTGCTCCTTGGATCCAACTTCTTTGGGACTATGTGAGCTTCCTGGACTTCCTAGAAGTCTATTTCCTTTGCCAGATTGGGGAAGTTCTCCATTATTTTTTCAAATAAGTTTTCAATTTCTTGCTCTTCCTCTCCTCCTTCTGGCACCTCTATGATTCAGATGTTGGAACATTTAAAGATGTCCTGGAGGTTCCTAAGCCTCTCCTCATTTTTTAAATTGTTTGTTTCTTCATTCTGCTCTAGTTGAATGTTTCTTTCTTCCTTCTGCTCCAAACTGTTGATTTGGATCCTGGTTTCCTTCCCGTCAATGCTGGTTCCCTGTACATTTTCCTTTATTTCACTTTTCATAGCCTTCATTTTCCCCTCTAATTTGTGACCATATTCAACCAATTCTATGAGCTTCCTGATTACCAGTGTTTTTAACTATGCATCTGGTAGGTTGGCTATCTCTTCGTCACTTAGTTGTACTTTTTCTAGAGCTTCGATCTGTTCTTTATTTGGGCCTTTTTTTTTTTTTTTTTTTTTTTTTTTTTTTTTTTTTTTTTTTTTTTTTTTTTTTTTTTTTTTTTTTTTTTTTTTTTTTTTTTTTTTTTTTTTTTTTTTTTTTTTTTTTTTTTTTTTTTTTTTTTT
>PVIA01004883.1:70008-84520 GCA_004024845.1 Tonatia bakeri | reverse complement strand
AGATTTCAGTCACTTCCCCCACTTCCCACAAGCAAAGTGGGCCCTTCTGGTGCTGATTCCCCAGTAGGTGGGTTTGTGTACGTTCTAGGACCCTATGGGTCTCTCCAATGGACTCTCCTGTGAGGCTGGCAGTTTCTCCCACCACCACCTCAACCCCCACTGGTGTTTTCAATCAGAGGTTTGAGGCTTTATTTCCCCGTGCTGGGACCCTGGGTTGCAGGTGTGTCTCACTCCCCCGTTGTTCCTCCCGGTTTATCTGCATACTAGTCACCACCTTGCCTCAAGTCCTCTCCATCTGGCTGCTCATCTCAGCCCCTCCTACCAGTCTGGGTGAGTGTTTCTTCTTTAACTCCTTGGTTGTCGGACTTCCATACAGTTTGATTTTCTGTCAGTTCTCATTGTTTTTTGTTCTGAATTTGTTGTTGTCCTTCCTTTGGTTGCATGAGGAGGTGCAGTGTGTCTACCTACACCTCCATCTTGGCCAAAAGTTCAGAATCTCTTTCCTTTTTAAGGCTGAAAAGTATTCCATTGTATGTACAAACCACACCTTGTTCACGCATCCATCTATTGATGGCCACTTGCTCTGCTTCCACCTTGGGGCTATTTTGAATAATGCTATGAATATGCATAAATGTGCAAACATCTGTTTGAATCACTACTTTTTAAAAATTGATTTGAGAGAGAGAGAAAGGAAGGGAGGGAAGGAGGGGGAGAGAGAGAGACCTTGGCATATTGGGATGATGCACAAGCCAACTAAGCTAGCCAGCCAGGGTGAGTCCTCGCTTTCATTTCTTTGGGATGTACACCCAGACGTGAAATTGCTGGATCATATGGTAATTCTATTTTTCATTTTTTGAAGAACCATTACATCATTTTCCGCAGCAGCTATACCATTTTACATTCCTGCCAGCAGTGCACAAGGGATCTGGTTTCTCCATGTTCTCACCAGCACATTACTTTCTATTATTTTGTGTGTATGTGTGTGTGTGTGTGTGTGTGTGTGTATTCTTTAGGGTTTTCTGTATTTAAATTCATCATCTGTGGAAGGGATAGTTTTACTTCTTTCTTTCCAAACTGGATGATTTTAGTTCTTTTCTTGCCTTATTACCCTGGCTAGAATTTCCAATCAAATGCTGAGTAGAAGCAGTGAAAATGGTCATTTTTGTCTTGTTCCTGATTCTGTCTTATTCCTGATTTAGGCGGAAAGATTTCAGCCTTTCATCATTAGGTATGATGTTAGCTATGGGTTTTTCATAGGTCCCCTTTATCAGATTGAGGAATTTCCCTTCTATTTCTGGTTTAGTTAGATGCCATTATTATGAAAGCATATTGGATTTTATCAAATGCTTTTTCTGTGTCCATTAAGGTAGTCATGAGTTTTCCCCTTTATTCTATAAATAAGTTATATTACATTGTATACCACACGAGATATTATCCAGTTTTTCATTTATGGGACAAATCCCACTGGGTCATGATGTATAATCTTTTTTATGTGCTGCTGGATTAAGTTTACTAGTGTTTTATTGAGGGTTTTTGCATATATAGTCCCAAAGAATTTGATGTGTAGTTTCCTTCTGATGTCTTTGTCCAGTTTGATATCCTCCTAGAAGAAGTTAGGAAGTGTTCACTGTTATTTATTTATTTATTTATTTATTTATTTATTTATTTATTTTTTAAGTATTGGTGCAGGTTTGGTGTTAACTTCTCTGAGCATTGGGTAGAATTCACCAGTGAAGCCATCTGGTCCTGGGTTTTTCTTTGTTGGAAGTTTTTTTTTTTTATTACTGACTTAATCTCTTTACTTTTTATAGGTCAATTCAGATTTTCTTTTTATTCTTGAATCAGTTTCTGGTAGTTTGTTTCTTTAAATTTGTTCACATCATCTGCATTGCCTAGTTTGTTGGCCTATAACCATTTGTAGTATTCTGTTGTTTTCTGATGGGTTCATACGGGTATGCATTGCCTCCTCTTTCTGATTGCAGGCAGGAAGGAAGCATGCTGGGCACTAAGCCAAAACTGAAGATGATTGATTGGAGTGGTTCAGAGTGTGTGCACTGCAGCCAGAGCTCCCAGATTCAAATACCTACCACTTACTGGCTGTGTGACCTGGGGTGTGTTACTTAACTTTTCTATGCCTCTGTTTCTTCATCTTTAAAATGGGAACAATGATAATGATAATGCCTATCTCACAGACTCATGAGAATTAAAATAATACAAAAAAAAAGGAAATACACCAAAGATCACGTTGGAAGCTGAATGGACTTCAGAGCTGTGAGAACCCACAGGGGTGTATAGTATTCCAGAGGGTTTCATTTATGAAAACACTGCTGCTCTAAACCATTCAAAACCACCAGGTAAAATCTAATGAACACCTTCCATTTGGCTGAATGATAAAGAAAATATATGAAGGTTACGGATGAAACCACAGCACAGACCAAAAGAGGAGGGTGAAAGCTAACCCTGGGGGCCACGCCAGAGCATTAGCTGGCCCACAATAATCTAGAGCATTTGTTTTTCGGCCACTTGGAGGCAGCACAGGAAGTCTCAAGTTCACAGAAGCTGAGTAAGATCAGAAACCCAAACATTTATTGGGGAGTTGCAAGGATTCATACTCTCAGTGAGTAGTTAAAAGAGGCACAGGTATCTGTCAAAGGACTACGGCGAAACTCAAGTCATACATTAGTCATGGCATTTGGTACATGGTCCAAGAGTCTCCTTTGTGAATTTTTCACATGTGAGATTTCCAGTAAGTCTGGGGCCTGAATTCAGATTGCCTTTATGTTCAAAACAAACCTGAATCGCAAATTTAGTCAATGTGGTCCCAGGTTGGTAGCGCCTAAGCCTCTGGCAAAAGCAAACAAATTCTCTCCACTCAGGCCTCTAAGAATTCCCAGAGTTCCAAAGAATATTAGCTCACAATGAAAAATCACACAATACATGAGGACACAAACTCCCCTGAGTGAGACAGCAGGACAACATGTAGGGGGAAAATCACCTGCTGAGACTTTAAATATAGGTATTCATGTTACAGGATATTAAATAAGTATATAGTCCAATTTACAGAGACAATATGGCAGTTGCCAGGGACTGGGAGAGGAGAGAGTTAGTGTTTCATGGGCGCAAAATTTCAGTTTTGAAAGATAAATGTTCTGGAGACAAATGATGATGATGATTGCACAACAATGTAGATGTACTTAATGTTGCTGAATTGTACAAATATGGTTAAAATGGTTGATATGTTTTTCCTACCACAATTTTTTTTAACTTGAAAAGATGACTGTGGTTGATAATTTTTCCAGATCTGACAGAAGACACAAATGTTCAACTTAAGGAATCACAATGAATCCTTAGAAAAAGAAAACTTAACTAGATACATTGGAGTAAAACCACAAATTATCAAAGAAAATACTAAGGCTAGTCAAAGCAGAAAGATATTACCTGCAGAGGGATGATATTTAGACTGACAACTGTTCCTCCACATCACAATGGAAGCCAGAAGACAGAAGTACAATGTCATCCAAAGATTGACATGGAAAATAATTCTGCCTAAAAATGGATACCTTCATTAAAAAATCTTACAGAAAAAAGAGAAAAATAAAGAAAATTCTACCTCTTTCTGGTCAAGATAGAGGCATAGGTAAACACGCCTCACTTCCATGCACAACTATAGCAAAATCTACACTAGACTACAAAACAAATATCACCCAGAATTGTCAGAAAATTAAGCTGTGTGGAAGTTCAACAACCAAAGATTTAAAGAAGTTACACTCATCCAGACAGGTAGGAGGGGTGAAGACATGGAGTGGTGCAGAAAAGTGTGGAGACAGGAATGAGCAGTCCCACATCCACCTGTGGTGGATAAAAATCAGGAGGGATACCTTGGGAGCAAGGGATCCCAGTCCCAGACCAGACCACCAAGCTCAGGGTTCCAGCACCAGGAAGATAAGTTCCCATAACTTCTGTCTATAAAAATCAGTGGGGGTTGGGGTGGCAGAAGAAACTGCAGGATTCTCAAGTGACTCCTCTTAAAGGGACTGCAACACACTTAAGACTCATGCAGACCCACCCCCTTCTAGGACTCAGTACCAGGGAAGCAGCTGAAAGGGCATACGGGAACAAATAAAGTGACTGGTAACAGGGCTAGTGCCAGGAGACAGCTTCTTCCCTGGCAAAACTCCAGAGGCCAAACAGTGGCCAGTCCCCTCTCTGAGCATTCCCACAGACAGAGCAATAGAGCTGTGACACGGGTTGCCCCACCTTAGCGATTTACCTAAAACTTCACCCCATACAACTTAACAGGTGTGCTTTTCTGCAATAGGCCACACTACTAAGCCAGGGAGTCAAAGCAGCTCCATCTAATACACACAAACAAAGGGAGGCTGCCAAAATGAGGAGACAAAGTAATATGGCCCAAATGAAAGAAAAGAACAAAAACTCCAGAAAAAGAACTAAACAAAGTGGAGATAAGCAACCTTTCAGATACACAGTTCAAAACACTGGTTATCAGGATGCTCCAGGAACTCATTCGGTACTTCAAAAGCATAAAAAAGACCCAAACAGAAATGAAGATTGCATTTAGTGAAATAAAGTAAAATCTACAGGGAATCAACAACGATTTAGAACACAAGGAAGGAAAAAACATTCAATCGGAACAGTAGGAAGAAAAAAAGAATTCAAGAAAATGAGGAAAGGCTTAGGAACCTGTGGGACACCTTTAAACACACCAACATCTGAATCAAAAGGGTGCCAGAGAGAAGAGGAAGAGCAAGAAATTGAAAACTTAACTGAAAAAAAAATGAAAGAAAACTTCCCTAATTTGGTGAGGGAGATAGACATACAAGTCCAAGAATCACAGAAAGTTCCAAACAAGGTGGACACAAAGAGGACCACACCAAGACACATCATAATTAAAATGCCAAAGGTTAAACATAAAGAGAGAATCTTAAAAGCAGCAAGAGAAAAGCAGAGAGTTACCTACAAAGGAGTTCCCATAAGATTGTCAGCTGATTTCTTCTTCTTTTTTAAAAGATTTTATTTATTTATTTTTAGAGAGAGGGGAGGGGAGGGAGAAAGCAAGGGAGAGAAACATCAGTGTGTGGTTGCCTCACACATGGCCCCCACTGGGGACCTGGCTCACTACCCAGGCATGTGCCTTGACTGGGAATTGAACTGGCAACCCTTTGGTTCACAGTCTACTGTTAGCTAATTTCTCAAAAGAAACTTTTAGGCTAGAAGGGACTGGCAAGAAGTATTCAAAGTGATGAAAATCGAGGACCTACAATCTAGATTACTCTCCAGCAAAGCTATCATTTAGAGTGGGAGGGCAGATAAAGTGCTTCCCAGACAATGTCAAGTTAAAGGAGTTCATCATCACCAAACCCTTATTATAGGAAATGCTTTTAAAAAGTACACCAAAAATTACATTAGAAATAAAGAAAAATCTACAGGCTTGAATGATAAAGAAAAATGATAAAAATACCAAAATTTGTGGGATCAGACTAGATCAGTATTTAAAAGGTAATGTACAGTCTTGATTTTCTTTATTAGCATGAAAAAAGGCAAATAATGAGTTAATCAACTAACTTAAGAAGTTAGGAACATAGCAAATTAAAACAAATCCAAAGACTTAGAAGGCAGGAAATAATTTATTCATTAATTAAGCTAACATTTATTGAGAACCCACCATCGGGCATTGAAAATAGAGCATCGATCTAAATAGTCTTTGTCCTTATGAAACTTAGACCCTCTAGGACCAAATGTGGAAATAAGCACAACACCGGTCACCAGGAGATTTGCATTCTAGTCCCTGATGGCCCAGTAACCACCTGTAAGCCTTTAAGTAAATTATTTATTCCTACTTTGCCTCCCTTTCCTTCTCTGGAAAGGAAATCATCATATCTGTTCTATCAATAATGTGATGCAATCGATTGGAATCCAATTACATAAACAATACTTTGGAAAATTAAAAGCATTATTCAAATATTAAATGAGTGTTATTAATATTTAAACCATCCACATTCCATTTACTATCGCTGCCTTCATAGTCTTGGAGAAATACAATGGCGGCTTGATTTAAAATGTTCCTTCTCTCAATGGGCTGAAGACCATGAAATGGGTCTCGCGTCAAGGTGGCTTCAAGTCTGAGGGCTGGGTCACCTGATGCTGTGAAACCAAAGCCCACGTTACAGCATGAGTTACTAAGTCTGCTCTCAGGCGTGCCCTCTGTTTCTACACCTCTCAACAGTGGGACGTCTACACACTACAACATACTTGCTGGGTGTACTGTCCCTCACTTCAGGATCAAAGATTCTTGGCACATAAAGCACTGAAATCAAAATTGCCTCACAGAGCGGTCAGTTTTTTTATTTGACATCCTTTTACTGAGCACTTCTTGTATGCTAGGGAATAGTCTAGGTACCGAAAATTCAGAGATTAGGGCTTGGTGGGTAAAGCTATCAAAATTGCCCAGCATTCTCTCAATACACTTAAACACTTGAAATCCTGAAGAGGACACCCCCACTCCCACTCAAGCCCATCCCCACTCTACCTCACACTCTCCTGACAGCTGAGCCAATGGAGAGAGTGAGGGCAGGGTAGGTGGCCCCGATATCAATTATTGTTGTTATATTTCCAGGTCCCAGGGTACTTGCTGACACTTGGTAGGTTCTTAAGGAATCCTTGTGCCAATGAATAAATGGAGTAGCCAGATGATTAAGAAAGAAGACCTTGGTCATAGGCACATGGTCCATGATACATACTTGTCGATTGCCTTGGAAGCCAAGAAAGATGAATCTAGCCAACTTCTCTCTATTTTCCCCAACACTTGCCAATCCTCTCCCTCCTGCCCCAAGACATACCTCCTCATTGGCTCTTTATTCCTCATGTGAAAAAGCTGCACCGGGTCTCTGGCTGCAGTCAGTCCAAGACTGCCGTCACCCTCTGAACGCCCACCCTGCACTAGACTGAGCTTTGCCTGGTGTCCAGTGAATACCTGGACTTGAGAATAACTGACTTGAGAGGACCGCATCCCAAAGGAGAGTCTGGGCTTTGCATCTTCAGAGCTTCTCCCTGACCCAGTTGTTAATTTTAGGTGGACAATCCGGTGACCAGCTGGTGGCTATTATTGATTTCCTACCTGGCAGAAAAAGAGATTGTATGTACATTGGGGAAGGGAGAGGGTGGGGGGCGAGTATATAGATCACATGGTCAGGCTGAAGCCAGAGTGAATGATCAGAGTTTTATTCAGTCTCAGACTATTATTCTCCCATTGCTCACAACTGTTTTTGAAATTTTTGTGATTTCTCATTTATCAAGTTTCTGTTAGGAAATCTTTTTCTCATGTGTGTATGTGTGTGTATACACATAATTTCATGAGTGCCTCAGTTGGGTCAATTCTATCAGAAATGTGTCTGAAATTGACCCATTTTCTCTCCATGCTCATGGCTATTCATTAAAAAAACTATTGTGTGTATAAATTAAACAAATAGCCAAATAGGTAAGCATGCTAATCATTTTTGGTGATGAACAGTAACGTATCTACACTTATGTCCATCAAATTTTCTGAACCTGAATCAAGATACATGGTCTGAAAATGGGGCAGATGACTTGAAATTTGAAAATATGTGTTATTGTGCCCCACACCTATATCCCATAACCATCCCATCACCATCTCAGACTAATATGCCAATACCCCTTCCTCTATCCAAACCCACAGTCATATGTCAAGTGAGATTTATCAGTTGTCAACCCAAGAAAATGAATTGCTTTTATATCATTATTTAAGTCTCTGCCTGAGTCAGGAAGCTATAACCCTTTTACTTCTTACTGCCAGACTGGGAGATTCAAGTCAAAACTGGCCTTGAATTACTATTGGCTTTATTTGCTTTACTTCCTGGAATTGCCATTTGCTTTCTTTACTTTACTACAGGTTCTCAAGTATTTTGGGAAAACCCAAAATACTAGCACAGCTGTGTCTGGTCTTGTGTTAGCCTCCATCGTTCAGAAAGTACCAGTGATCAGCCTCTTGCTGTGTACTAGGCACGGACTCAAGAGCACTGCCTGCATTCTCTCTTTCAATTCTCGCAATACTTTATAAGAGATATTACTGGGGTGTCAGTATTATGGGTAAGACTAGTGCTTAAAGAGACTGAGCAACCTACCCAGCAGGTAAGTAGCAAAGCCAGGATTAAACCTGGGATGGAATGAGTCTGAAGTCTGTGCTCTGGACAACAAGCAGTTTATAGTCTATCTGGGGAGATAAGATATTCAAAGACGAAATCAATGGAAAACAGCATTCGTTAAAATGCCAAAATGTGGCTCCTTAAGTTACAAATGATGGTGGTTCTCCAAGACCAGATAGAGATTTGTTTTTCTGACCCTATGGGACATACACGAGGAAAGGATCTGAGTTTTATAACAAAATAAAAGTTTACAAGAGCCCTGAGTTGTATATAATCGATAAATCCGATGATTGAATGTGTAGGCTGGCAGACAAGAGAACACAAAGGAAAATGCCTAGAGTGCTAATAACGGGTATTTCTCAAATACTTTACAGTTTACAGAGCACTTTCCCATTTATCGTGTCACGTCATCTTCACAACAATCCTGTGAATTACAAATTATCTCATTTTCCCAGTGAGGACAAAGCGCTGATTGAGTAGCTTGCCCCCAGGAGTCACATTGCAAAGCGATCAGTATGCAGACTCAGAGCCAGATTGTTGCCCCCGGCGCTGACATTTTGTGCTACGCCTCACCGCCACTCAGGACTCAGGCTGCCCAAGAGCCAGCCTGACTGCTTTTCCTAGAAGTTTTCCTACCTGGCCACCTCCTGGTCCTTGTGTCCTGCTGGAGTCCCTTCCATCAGTCCAACTGCTGGTCTCCTTTGCCAACTGCCATGGAAGCTTGCGATGGCCACATTCCACCCAGCCAACCCCTCCACCTTTGGGTACGGGGGTGGGCAGCTGGACGTGCTCCTGAAGCTTTGGCCTCCTAAAACTCATGATAATCCTTTCTTCTTGCAACAACATTTGCACCATAAATCAAGGAAAAACTGGATGCTGGGCCCTGGCCAGTTGGAGCTTTGTCCCATAAACCAAAAGGCTGTGATTTTGATTCCTGTTCAAGGCATATGCCTAGGTTGCATGCTTGGTCTCCTGTCAGGGCAGGTTTGGGAGACAACCAATCAATGTTTCTTTCACATCTCTCTCTCTCTCTCTCTCTCCCCCTCTCCCTCTCTCTCAGACTCAATGGATATACCCTCACGTGAGAATTGAAAAAATAATAATAATAATAAATCTTGTTGTTGGGTGACTTTCCCAGCCATTGGACTGTTTGAAATTTCAACAGGGAGAAATATTGAAATTTCTGGAACTCTGCGGTGGACAGCCTTGTTACCCTCTCCCTCTCCCCAAGCTCCTCTTCATAGACAGTCTAACCTCCTGGCAGCCTATAAATACTTATTGAGCACCTACGAGATGTCAGGGACTGTTCTAGTTTCTGGAAATGCAGCACTGAGCAGTATAGAAAAGTACCTCCTCTCACGAACCCTGCATTCTAGGAGGGAGAGTCAGGTTAAGTAAGTAAGCAACATGCCAGGTGGTGATGGGCACCAGGATGAAAAATAAAGGGGCTAGAAAATGAATGGCAGAATGGAGCCTGTTTTTAAAAGGTCAGCCAGGGAAGGCAGCTTTAATGAGGTATCCAAATGCAGGGAGGGGACAAACAAGGTCGCCTGGCTCTGCAGGGGAAGGGCTTTCCAGGCTCAGAGAAGGCTGTGCAAAGGCATTCACGGAATGGCAGGAAGCCAGCGTGGCTGCAGCAGAGAGAACGGAAGGGAGGCAGGTAGGAGACGAGGTCCGAGAGCCGGTCGGGGACAGAAGAACTGAGAGGCTATTCTAGGCCTGGATTGCTGGGTGCTGAAAACACGAAGAAGAGAAAGCCCTAACTGCCAAGTTTAGAGTCTCATGGAAAGCAGAGACAAGGGAGCAGGTCACGATAGCACAGTGTGGTAAGTGCTCTGACACAGACAGGGGACATCAGAGAAAGCGGCTCGTAAACCTGTGCTGCCTGATAGGTGGGCACAGTAGTGCCACTAGCCACATGGCGTCAGCAAGCCCTTGAAGTGTGGCTAGTATGACTGAGGAACGGAATTTTTAATTTTATTGAATTTAACATAAAACGAGGGGAATGGGTTAAATTATTGCCCAGCTCCCGTGTTCCTGAGTGATTCTAGGAATCTAAGCCATTATCTGTCTGGGGTTCATGTTTGTGGGCCTCAGAAGTGTGAAATATCTCCGGGTCCCACATGCAGGAATTGTTGGCTAAGATGGGACAGTACCTGCGGCCAGGGCCTCCCAGCGTCCTCCAACCATCCTTGGGTGCACAGGGGACTGTACTGCCTCCTCCAAAGTCTCAAAATTCTCTCACTTTTTGGCAGTTTTGAAGCCACAGATATATTCGTGGGGTATGAAAATTCAGGGAGTTCACTGGAAGGTTCTGATTAATGAGTGTTAAAAAAATCTTTTCCTACTTAGACAAAGAGCCTCTGTGGTTGGAAGAAAGAAATCAAAACATAAAATGTCAGGGAGGACGCTGTGGAGTGCTGTGTCCTGCGTGTGTGGCATGGGGAAGCTTCCTAACTTCCCAGAGGGCACGCAAATGCTTGCCAACCTAGCCCTCACGTTGGCACGGACGCCAGTGCCCTACGGCAAACAGTGGCCGGCACCCATCCCTCAGCCCCAAGCCAGCGCTAAGGCCAGTCCGCGTGGCAGGCCTGCCCGGAAGCAGGCTCTGAAGCCGCGGGCTGAGGCCACCTCTTCGCCGCTCGCTCTTCTCTCACCCTGCAGCCTGTGCGCCTTCGAATACACCTAAACTGAAACTATACCGAAGTTAAAGGGACTTCAAGGTCAAATCAAGGCTGAATGAGGTGCAGCAGTTCACTTGTTGGCACTTAACAAAATGGCTTTGGATTGTGCACTTTTTCGTGTGCCCCTGAAACCCAATTAGTTGTAAACTCTGAGTGACTATTATTTTGGGGTCTGCTGCTTGGTACTTAGTGTGTTCATTTATGAGTGATGCTTTTTGACATGTCTTCAAACACCACATATGTGGGTTTTTCACACCCAAATTGTTTCCAGTTCAGCAGCAGAGAGAGGCCTGTGTGAAACTGATGTCATACTGTCCATCAGTCCTTCTCGATTCTGATTGGGCTCTGGTTGCCTGTGATGTCTGTACTAGTCTGGAAAGAGTGGGGTGGCCAACTACGGTGGTTTGCTTGGCACTGAAGGGGTTTCTGGGACATGGGGCTTTCAGGGCTAAAACCTGAACATCCAAGTCCCAGGCAAACTGGCATGAGTTGGTCACCTGGGTAACGACCAGGACTGGCCTGGAACAGAGATGGTCCCAAGTAGGTGTTTATGAGGCAAGATTCAGACCCTGGTTTTGTTTGAAAATTTTCTATACTGTTCTCTTGAATTTGGTAATTAATAATGGTGTAAGGCTACACAAAAATGAATCTCTATAGAAGTAAACAGGATAAGAATATAGACTCTAGAATAAAAAGTAATTTAAAAATTCAGTTAATAATAATGTATCAAGAACAGTTTGGCCCTGGCTGGTGTGGCTCGGTGGATTGAGCTCCAGCCTATGAGCCAGAAGGTTGCTGGTTCTATTCCCAGTCAGGGCACATACCTAGGTTGTGGGCCAGGTCCCCAGTGGGGGATGCACGGGAGGCAACCACATATTGACGTTTCTCTCCCTCTCTTTTTCCCTCCCTTCCCTCTCTCAAAAAGTAAATATATAAAATCTTTTTTTTAAAATGAGGCTTATGGGAGCAGGAACCATGATTTCTATAGCCGTATCACACACTACAGAATGTAACACAGAGTAGATATCCAATAATTACATACTAAATAAATGAGTAAACAAACTAATGAGTAAAAATAATTCCATTCTGGCTCTGTTATTACTAGTGGTGTGTCAATCAAGTTAATCAACTTTTGAAAGTCCCTGTTTCTTCATCTGTAAAATGGGGATAATAATAATCAGTTACTTTATAGTTGTACTGGGCTGACTGGTGTCCCTCCAACATATATATGTTGAGACCCTTACCCCATATTTGGGGATAAGATCTTTAAGGAGCTAACAAAGGTGTGCTTGCCTCTCTCTCTGGAGCACGCCGGCGCCTCTTCCCCCCTCCTTCCCCCTAGGAGCGTTTTCTTTGCCTTTCTTTCTCCTAAGCACCAAGAGCCCTTATTTTGCCTCTGTAACCTGTTTCCTGAGCCCACATGGCCCAGCTGGCTCACTTCTTCCACAGCTCACGTCAACTTCTGTGCCTTTCTCAATAAACTTGTGCTTGTACTTGAGTCTTGGCTCTGAATTTTTTCTTGGCCAGAACTCAAGAACCGAGGTCTAACTTCCAGTGCTGTTTGCCATTAACATTCTGGTGCCGTGACTTGGGTGGTCTTACAAGGGAGACGGGGGAGGTAATTAAGTTAAGACAAAGCCATTAGGATGGGCCCTAATCCGATCCGACTTACAAGAAGGGAAATTTAGACCCAGAGAAGGAGAGCAGACACGTGCACACATGGGTGAAGGGGCACGTGAGGACACAGCAGAAAGACAGCCCCATCTGCAAGCTGCGGAGGGAGAGGTTGCAGAAGAAACCAGACCTGCTGACACCTTGATTGTGGACTTCCAGCCTCCAGAACTGTGGGAAAAATAAATTTCTGTTGTCTAAGCACCCCCTGAGTCTGTGCTACTTCGTTATGGCAGCGTAATAACATGTAAATCACCTAGCACACGAATACTCAGTAAGTACTTCTTGTTCTTCTTATTTACTACTAATAAAAATATCTGGAGGGCACTGAAAAATATATAATATATAATATATGTTTTATTAAATAATATATACAAATATTACATAATAATTATTTAATGTAATATATAGTCATAATATATTAATATCATAAATATTTAATATAGTATATATTAAATTAAATATAGCCAACATATTCACATTAATCATATATTTAATATTAGCATAGCATATATTATGTCAATTTATAATATATTGCATATTTAATATAATTTACAATACATAATTTATGAAATAGTATATAATATTTAATTTTATATAATATAAAATATTTATAATATGATTTATAATTATAATATGCAACTTATAATCATTAATCAAAAATATAATATCATATAATATAAAATCATTAATATAATACATTATATTAGTTTGTAATATATTGATTATATTATAAATTCTGGTATGATGTGAATTAATATATAATTAATTTATGTTAAATATATAAATATATATTATGTATGAAAACATACCAAAGGATCGGTAGAATTACTGTCCACCCTGGAGGACCGCGGTGGGCAGAGAAGGCAGAGCCTGCCCCGCGTGCTGACACCACACTGGGATCACAGAAGACAGAGCCCGTCAGCGTGTCCATAGACGACAGTCTCAGCCAGAGCCGTGCAAACTGTAAGGTGCACGTGAATCACCTGAGATCTTGGTAAAGTGCAGACTCTGGTTCAGTGGCTCTGGGGTGGGAGAGTCTGCATTTCCTTTTTATTATTATTTATAATAATATAATAAATATAATATTTAAAATAAATATAATATTTATTTACTATTTGATATTATTTTTTTCCTCTTACAGTTTATGTTCAGTATTGTTCTGTGTTAGTTTCAGGTGTACGGCGTAGTGGTTAGACAATCATATCCTTTACAAAGGGGTGCCCCCTGAGGGTATGCATTTCTAACAAGCTCCAAGTTAATTCTCATACCATTGGTCAGAGGACCACACCAGGTGACCTTTAGTCCCAAGGAGGGGTTATAAACTATTTGGATACACAAGACAAAACAAAATACATCAAGTGGCCAGAAAATACTCGCTAAACTGCATCTTGTACCTATACATACTGATTAGAGTGTACAGTACCATTTAAGTAAATGTATAATTTGAGCCATAGAGTTAAGGCGCTCAGGCAGGTGAAGTTATCTGGAAAACTTCTGGAGAAGAAAAGGAGGGCATTTGACTCTGATTCGGCAAAGGGAATGAAGAAAGCCTATGCACCGTAGAACCTCTCTGGGTGAAAGCGACTTCAGATAGTCGAGGTGGTGTTGGGGTGTCTTTATTTCCCTATACAAATAAGCACAGGAGTGGCTTGTGCTAGTCCTTTGAAGGGGTGCAGGGGAGGAAAGCGTGGGTGTGTTTATGGCACTGTTTGCTAGCAGCTCGCTAATGTTTGGCTTCCTTATCTTTGGAGAACGTAATGGGAGTTGGTGCCAGCTTGGAGGCCGCCTGATCTCAATCAGCCTGTAAAGTCATCAGCAAAGCGCCCAGGAGGTAGGCCTCCCTGGGGGCCGGCAGCCAGCGCATCGGGGAGAGGGCCTGCGGAGGGCAAGGACAGACTTGGCCTTGGGTTACTAGGGAACCTCAGATGAACATCTTTAATAGAGTCCCCAGATTTGCATCAGCAGGGCCTACTG
>PVIA01004883.1:0-69908 GCA_004024845.1 Tonatia bakeri | reverse complement strand
GGCTGTAGGTCTTTGCTTTTCATCACTTTGAATACTTCTTGTCAGTCTCTTCTTGCCTGCAAAGTTTCCTTTGAGAAATCAGCTAACAGTCTTATGGGAACTCCTTTGTAGGTAACTCTGCTTTTCTCTTGCTGCTTTTAAGAGTCTCTCTTTGTGTTCAACCTTTGGCATTTTAATTATGATGTGTCTTGGTGTGGTCCTCTTTGTGCCCACATTGTGCATGACTGTGCTTCCTGGGCTTGTATGTATATTTCCTTCACCAAATTAGGGAAGTTTTCTTTCTTTTTCATTTTACAATTGCAAGCTCCAAAAAGGCAGTAGAGGCTGTGGCTTTTTTCTTTTCCTTTCCTCCTCCCATCTTAAAGTCTACTCCAGTGCTTCCCAGTTAGATGACATTTAAATAAATGTCTCCTATGTGCCAAATAAAAGACACAGTTCTTGCCCTTAAGAAGCACACAGTCTCTTAAAGGGAGACAGATGATTCGACAAATAAGTATAATCGAGCATCCTAGATGCCCTGACAAATGCCTAAACGGGCAAAGAGCAGCAAAGCAGATGATGTTTACATTTAGTTTGGAGACTGAGATAAGGAGAGGATTCAGGAGCTTCCTGGTTGGTGAACACGTGGAGATTTAGGGGGAGCACCCTCACAGTGGACAGGAAAGCCCCATGCCCTTTCCCCATACCTCACCCTTTGCATCTCTTCCATCTGGCTGTTAATAAACCAGTGATCTAGACTACTGACTCACTCTCTTTTACAAGTGCCTGTCCAGCCCCATAGGTTGGCCACACATGTGGCTGGGCTCCCACAAAAGCCACAGCCGGGTAAACCGTTCTGGGACAAGCTAAGGATTTATGTTCCCTGCCCAGACCATCACAACCACAAGTATGTTTGCAGATCCATTACACATTTTATCATCAACCTGCTCCAATCAAGAAAGAAAATCAAACTGCCCAGGACTCAGGGCAAAGCTTATACACCAGTATCTACTGCAGCCCTGTGGACAGGACGGCCTGAAGTCTAATCTCTTCTCTTTCACAATAAAGGAAGGCATTGGAGTGTCCAACCAGCCACATCAGAAGTCCTAGAGAGGTTGGGCGGGTGGAACTCAACAAACGTCTTTGAACTACTATCTTAAGTAACAAGGCACTGAACCACTATTGAAAATTAAGGATTGGACACAGTTTTGTCTAGCAGGCAAAATCACTCCAGCACACAGATAAACAAAGCTGAGAAGGATGCAACAGAAAGAAAGAGAGAGGGAAGGAAGGAAGGAAGGAAGGAAGGAAGGAAGGAAGGAAGGAAGGAAGGGAGGGAGGGAGGGAGGGAGGGAGGGAGGAAGGGAGGAAGGGAGGGGAGGAAGGAAGGAAAAGAGGACTCAGAGAGTATATGTTTGAACTGAGTCTGGAGAAAGGAGAATTGGCCACATGTCCCAGGGGGTATGTCTGAGTGTAGACCTGTGTATGGGTAAAGGGTAGAAGGGAAGGAGGGAAGGGCATGGGTCAGTCACCAGGCGAAGGGAGAATCTTATGCAGAAACAGGCAACATCCTGGCTTGTTCAGGAATCTGGAAGAGGTTTGGAGTTGTCAAAGTATTTAATGTGGAAGGAAGGCAGTAAGGCATAAGAAAATGTAACACAAAACTAGATCAAGGCCAAATCAGAGAAGATCTTGTAAGCCACGCTTAGAGGTTTAGACTTGACCCTGAGGGCAATGAATAGCTAGTAGAGGGAAGTGGCATGATCAGATGTGCCTGTCGGGCTGTTTTAGCAAAACTTTTTCTCTTCCATTGCAAAAATGATTTCTTTTCCATGGGAATAAATTTTAGAGAACAGAAGAAAAAGATCACTTATAATCTCACTACCCATGCACAACTCCAAGTTCTAGGGTGTGTTTATTTCTGAAGAAAATAAGACAGAAAGGGAGCTGACATGGACTGAGTACCTAGTGACAGGGGAACTCAAAAGTTAAAGATTTTAGCTGTAGTTATAGTTGATAGATTTAAGTGGTTAAAGCATGTGGAAAGCTGTCATTCCAAGAACTGGAATGTGTGACGTATGTGACACCAGAAGGTCAGCAAGCAAGTCTCCCTTTGTGCCCCTGGGTGTCTGCAAGCCTTCCATTGATCGAGTTGGTCTCTGAATCATCGTGTTTTAAGGCAGGAACATCCTCGTGTGCAGTGATGCAGGTAAAGAATTGTTGATCAGCAGATAGATGCTAGGAAAACCACCCTCTAAACTGCAGCTCTTATCTGGTTAACCTTTGTTCCAAACCCCTTACCTACCCTTTTCTTCTTACAAAAAGATCAGCTTGTTAAGATGGTTTTTGAGAGCACATAACCTTCCATCTTCTCAGATCACTAGCACCTGAGTAAAGAGACACAAAGATTCAATCCTTGTCTCTACTTATTGGTCCCGGTAGTGACAGGCAACATGAACTCCAACTTTTCCAGTTTCACTAGTATGTACCAGGTGCTTTATCTCATTTAAAGTAATATTAAGGTTTGCTGCTCCAGGTGGAACACAGCCAGAGGGTTGTAAGGAGGGCTTAGGAGGAGAGGAATGGATTCCACCTTGCTTTACTAGGTAACCACCTAAGATGAACACCTTTACCAAAGGGCCTAATATTTGCCACACCAGGGCCTCGTGCTCACACGGCCCTCCATTGGGCAGATAAATGGAGCATGGGAAAGGGAGAAAGAAGCAACTTTGGAAAAAGATGAGGGTAAAAGTTCTCTTTGAGGTGTCTGTGAGACACATAGTGGGCATATAGGTTTGGTCCTCAGGAGAGAAATGTGGGCTGGAACTAACCACTTTGAAGTTGGTGCTTATAGAAGAAAAGCTTTGAGACTAGGGGGCCATGCGCCAGGTTGAGAAAGAAGGGAGAGGACTAAGGAAAGAGCCCTGGGGGAAATGACAGAACTGAAGAGGCAGATCAAAGGAAACCCCTCTAGGGTTTGTGAAAGAGGGTCACAGAAGAACCAGGAAAGAAAAACATCCTGGAATTTATCAAGTATCAGGTGTCACAGAGTCTAAGCAAGATGAAGGGTGACAGAGGACAAGGGCATTGGCCATTTAGCAGCCGGGACCTGGGCAGAGCATGTCCTGAAGGGCTGGGGAAGCCTGGCCACAGCGGGTGGGAGGATGGACGGAGGGACAGCAAAGGCAGGCTAGACTTCAGAGAGCTTGACCGTGAAGGCAGAGGCTTTGTTTGTGTTCAGTTAATTTGTTCTGAGAGACTGGGGAAAATGACACATGATTTTCACCAGGAAAAGTCGCCAGTGGAGACTGAATATAGAGACTGGGAAGGGGGTGAGGATTAACCAAGGGAGCAAAGTTCTGGAGCGGTTTTTCGCAACCAGGGGCAGTCAGTGTTGGAAGACATTCTGGGTTGTCACGTCTGGCGTGGGGCAATTGTTACTAGTTTCTGATGGAGAGAGGCCAGGGATGCTGCTCAGCCTCTCACAATGGAAGGGGCAGAACACAACAAAGAATTATCTGGCCCAGATGTTGATAGTGTCAGAGTTGAGAAACCCTACCCTAAAGGAAGAAAAAACAAATCAAGACACCAGTGATGTGGTCAGCCGCTCTCTGATGTCATTAAGTAAATATTTGTAGAGTAAATAAATGAATTCAAAATTCCATCTGGAAACCTTCTCACTTAGGCATGGCATGAATTTGAATGCTGTGTAGATACTACAGACTCAGAGATAAGACACGGGCTCTCATACTCTAAGTTTTGGCTATAGTCATGCAGCCTGGAGAATTAGGGAAAGGCTTGGAAGATGGACGTGGCGGAAGGAAATTGACATTTTTTGTGTGCCTACTGTGTGCCGAGCACTTTACATAGCTGTGTGACTTCATACTCACTACACTCCAGTGAGCGAGGTATTAGCTCTATTAACTGAGGAGAAAGCATACTGGACGGATGACATCAACCTGTCCAGGGTCATCCATCTCTTAAAAAATGGTACCAAGATTTAAACCCACTTATGTCTCATTCTGAAGTCCAAGTTCTCTCCACTCTACTATGTTGTCTCCATGCTATTACCAAATCAAGTGACATGTCAGCCTTGAAGAATGAGCAGGAATTTGCCAAACAAAGAGGGGAAAAGAGAGGAAGGGGGCGTCCCAGGTGTTGTGGGCACGTGTAAAGGCCCCGTGGTGTGAAACTGCCTAGTTGGTGAGGCTGTGAGACAAACAAATGGTGAGTGGCCAGCACAGGGGCAGGGGCGGAACCTGGCACCCAGCGCAGGTTAATGCCGTGTCCTCTACCCAGCTAGATCTTACCTGAAAGTCAGCAGCTCTTAATTTTAGCCTTTCCTGATGCTGCCGCACCAGCGAGAGCCCACCCATCCTGTCTCACATGGTTGTCCTGTGGCCCAGTGCTGGCTCTCACATATTCCTAGCACAGAGGTGTGTAGGCATTGGTGTAAGGTTTAGTCAATCTTTTCCTTTGCTATGGCAGCAAAAGCCAACTATGCAGCTTACAACCCCCTTGACTGAGATGCTCATTTTGCAAGGCCAAGTGAGTTATTGATTGATGCAGGAACACTTAAGCACCTGTTCAGCGGCACTGAGGCACCCAGTGTAAAACTAGGGCGGCCGGGCAGCTGGGAGGCCGCTCTAACTTGTTAACTGCAGTGCCAGATAAATGTCACCCTCTGCACGGACTTTGTAATAGTTTCGTCCAAAATAAAAATAAGATGTACTCAGTTGTGCTTCCTGAGGCATTTCCTGTTTACAGGCTGTGTGTGCTAACAGCTGTGTCAGAAAGCATGACCTGAGTGAGGACTTTCAGATCCGATTGCCCTTTGAAGTGCCCAGGTGCCAAGCAGGGGGATTACTCCCACCCAGGCCACAGCCCCGCTCCTGGCCCCGGTCCTGGCCGTTCTGGGCTCCCAGCTGCTGCAGCCACACGGCCCTGTAATGACGGCAAGAGGACAAAGGGTGTGTGGAGGTCTAGAGTTTCCTCTGTCTATTTGAACTGTGTCATTTCTTAATAATTGGAAGGCAAGAAAAAAATGATTATCACAAAGTATTTTGCAGGGATTCCTGTGTTTCCTGGTCACGGAGCAGAGGTTGCCAGGCACAGACCCACACTGGCACTCTTAATGCTCCCCGGGCCACCCACCCCCGGTGTCTCTCTCTGCTCTGGGAGAGTTCCAAAGCACAGGAGCGTACACCCAAAATATAGGCGCATGCACACCAAAACCTCCCTTTTTATTAATACAGTCCTTTTACTTACGGTTTGCACGCTTTTTTGTGTTTTTCATTTTAATCTTTCAACTACACTTTAGTTCCAGTATTATTTTTATTGGTTTCAAGTGTACGGCACAGTGGTTAGACAATCACATACTTTACACTGTGGTCCCCTGGTGTTTCCAGCACCCACCTGGCACTGTGCGCAGTTGTTACCTATTATTGACTGAGTTCCTCATGCTGCGCTTTACATCTCTGTGACTCTCGTAACGGCCGGTTTGTGCTTCTTAATCCCTTCACCGCTTTCGCCCAGTCCCCCAACCCTCTCCCTCTCTGACAGCTGTTAGTCTATTCTCCATACCTTCGAGTCTGTTTCCATTTTGTTGGTAATTTGTTTTGTTCTTTAGATTCTACATATAAGTGAAATCATATAGAATTTATCTTTGTCTGAATTATTTCACTGAGCATAATACCCTCTAGGTCCATCCATGCTGTTGCAAATAGTAAGATTTTATATTTTTTATGGCCAAGTAATATTCCAGTGTAAATACAGTCATTTTAAATATAATGTATCACTTTAAGCCACTGATTCACTAATTATCATTTCAGCATCTTAAAAAATACCCCACCAGCCTGAAAGAGGTCAATGTCATTTCACACAGGAAAAGATTAATGTGTGACGATACTCATCACAGCACTATTCACAAAAGCAAAAGCCTCAAAATACCCTAAATCTACAATCACAGGAGAATGGGTTAAAAAAAAATGCTACATTCACAGTGAGACATTAGGCAACTCTGAATAATCATACTTAAGAGTTAGTAGCATAAGAGAATGCTGACATGATAATGTTGAATAAGCAAAACAGGATACACAACTGTATATACAACCGGCATTTTAACAGTGAAAAGCAAACGTGGGAAAAGGATCGAGTTGCTCTGGCCCCACGTTTGGACCCACTTCCATCGGTTCTTACAGTCGTTTGTCAGACGCCAGCAGGGGAAATGGCGAAGCAGATAGAACGTCTGTTTTCTCGGACGCCTCGAACAGTGCAGGAGACCAGCTCGTCGGAGCAGGCTCCTCAGCCACATGGTGTGTGCCGTGTAAAACGGTCAGGCTTCCTTCCATTCCCTCTCTTACATGCGCCCATGCAGTGTGAAGTCAAATGCACGACGACCTTCCTTTTTTTTTATTTTTAAATTTATTTTCAGTTGTCAGTCTTCCAGTTTTGAAAAGGGATGAATTTCCCAGAGCTACTAGGGAAAAACTTGAACCCACCATGAATGAATGAGTTTGACATTTTCTGAAAACATAACTAGACATCTATTTAAAACATGTGCTTTTTTATTTACAAAAGTGGAAGACCAGAAGGATGTACAAGACACACTCTGGATCAGTTTTACCTTCAGAAAGGGACCAACCTCTCCTGTTACAGGAGATGCTTGGAAATACTTGAAGATAAAAAGAGTCGTAAAGTGGAAAGAAGAGAGATATAGGGTCTCTCATCGTGGCTTCCATTCTCCTGATGCCTTCAGAGGGATTCATTCATAAATTAGGAATAATTTATAACTAACTAGTGTGGCAGGTGACCAGAATGTCATTATTTAATAAGAGTAGAAATAGTAGCAACTATTATATAACCAACCAACCAAATAAACAAACAAATTTGGATCAAAAAGAATGAATTCCAACTGCTGGCCAGAAAATTCTCACCACAGGTGCGTCTAGCTTTCCACTTGCAAAACTAGAAAAGTAAGTATCTTTCCTCTTGTTTTCACACCCCTTTGCTCTGTTTTCTTACTAACATTAGGAGCTGTGGACAGTAAACAGAGAGACTGCGTCTGTGACAGAACGAGCTAGAAGGATTCGGGTAGGCGGCGGTGACTCTCTCTAGTAGCTCCGTGTGGGTTTCATCAGCTGGAGACCACCACTGTTCTCCCTGTAATCCTTCCTTTCAAGTGCAGACCCTGCTTTCCGCACCCACCCCAGCTCCAGGGGAGGGCCAGCAGTGAGGCAACCTAGTATTTTCGGTATTGGAAAAGCGATATCACACCAAATAATGGACTGTTTTATGTTTTAAATAGCTCATTTTTTCTCTGTCTATTCTTAAAGCTTATTATGTGTCTTGGAAATTTCTCAAGAAGAATAAAAAGGGGCACTGAGATGTGAGTTGTATGAAATACTGGAATTATAAGGTCAGCAAGGCCAGTGGTTAAGGAGATTAAAGAGACAGAGAAGATGAGCATAAACCAGAAGCCTCTTGTTAAAAATTAGTAGTTACTAAACCTGTCTGTCGTCCTGCCAGTAGGAAAAGAAAAGCAATCCTATTGTGTAATTTTTATCTTTTCTTGCTTGTTTGCCAGAAGGCATGATGGTATCGGCTGCCTCTAACAAGCCACCGGCACTGTCCTGGGCCAGCCGCCCACCTCCGGGACTCAGTTTCCTTGTTTGGAAAGGAGAAAGTCGCTTCTTGTAGGTCTCACATTCTATGTTTCTCTGAAAGAAAATGTTTAGCTAGTTCTAGGACACGAAGTATCATATCATCCATTGTAAGACACGTTTAATCATAAGATCCACCGTTGTGTTATGTATCACAAAGAAAAAAAATTCTGCCTCAACCCTGATGCAATGCTTTGCCCATAACCCTGGTAGCCCGGGAATTAATTAGTCAGACCAGCCTCTTGGCTTCGGAACACGAGACGGTTCTCCAGACCTTCCACTTCATTGTTTGGCTTATCTCAGGCAATTCTTCGTGTGTGTCTCAGTAACAAACATAACACAGTTGTATTTACTTGTGGGTATCTTTCCTTTCAAGGGTCCCATAAGACACTTGCTTCTTGAGTTTCGTGACAATATGTGGAATGGTGGTCATTTCTCCAATGATGACTGTCTGCTTCCCTATTATTGGGTTCATGGCCCGTCATCTCCATGCCTTCCACAAACACAGTAACTTTCATTTCAATGCCAAATGAGAGTGTAATTTTTTTGGAATTTAAACAGCAACTAAGCTCAACATGTTATTACCAACAGTGTACTTAAATCAATTGAAGTCATGACAATGTGAGCAGCTATGACTAACTTGGAGCCCAGGGAGACCAGGACACCTACCCCATGACCGCAGCCTGGCTGACATCAGTGTGAGGAGTGTCCCAAACGATTTCAGAGATATTTTAAAAATTAGAGGAGTGCAGTGGGGGTTGGGCATGTGTGTTTCAGCACTGATGCATTGAAATAATCCTTGTCTGCCTCCAGCGATGGTGCTCCACAAATGCTTGGAGGCTGTTGGAGGATTAGAATGAAAGGATGGATGGAAGGGTGAATGAACCAACAAATGAGCAGCTCATTAGGAATGCAGAGATGACACCTCCCTGCCTTCTTTCAGATTTTTTTTTTTAATTTGGCAAAACTGTCCTACAGTCTTGAAGCACCAGAGCTGGTGGGAATCCCCCATCCGCTGACCTTCACCGAGGACTTGGCATCTGGTTCACATCCCGTTTCCTTTCCCAGCACCTCTTAGGCCTCTGTCAGGCTGTGAAGCTGCTCCAGTGTCCACGGGGAAGACTCCATGTTCCATGATCTTACATTTCTGGACTCCTCAACACCAGCGACCTTGCCCTCCAATCCTCTCCAGCGGCCTTCTCCTAGCCCTCTTCCTCCTCCTTGTCCCAGTATTTCAACCACTCTAGAACATTCCATCCTTGGTCACTGACTTCCTGCCTCCTGTACTTGTGTACCAGGTGGCTACAGCTCTCAGGCAGGTACCTTTGCTCTGGCTTCAGGTGGCTCTCCAGCTGCTGCTAACCCCTGCCTGCTGTCATTCGATCGACAGCTGTCCCACTCTTTTCCCTTTTCCCCTCAAGCCCTCAATACCTTCCCATTCAGCAAACCATGTTACTTTCTACCCTTTGAGAACATTAAAGCCATCTGGTTGGAGCTCCCTAAGCTCCCTCCCCAGCACCCGAAAACCGAAAACCCTGATCTATCCTTTTCTCCTCCCCCGACTGTTGCAGGGTAACTGTCTCTCCAGTTCAAGGCTAATCCCCATATCTGGCCTCTGCCGCCTCCTCCGGAAACTCTCACTCTGTGAATCACCCCTCTTTCTCCTTTACTCCAAGCTGCCCCTTTACTTGGTCTTTCCTGACAACATATAAATATTTTCATCTCTACTCTCTTTAAAAACAGCTTCCCCCCTTCCACACAGCGCTCTCCTCTCCTGGCTCTAGTCCTTTCTCTCTCCTTCAAAGCCAAGTTTCTAAAGTCTACCCATCACGATTGTCTCCACTTTCACCTTGCATTCACATAACATGCAGTTCTTTATGATGTGCCCCTGCTATGTCTTTGGCTCTTATTCCGCTACGTACCTCAACACTTGCTTTTTTCTAAACGTACTTGACCACATGCACAGGATGATTATGCTCCTGAGCCTCCTCCTGGGATGCTCTCCTACTGCCTCCTCTTTGGTCCAGCTAACTAACTGCTCAGCATCCTTCTCAAACACTTCCTCCTCCAGGAAGCCTTCCTTAACTCCCTGGTAGCGGACACTCCTCAGTTCTGTAAGAGCATCCTGTGCACATGTCTATCACCTCTACTGTCATTGTTGGTTTATTTCCATGTCTTGTCCTAGAATATTATCCTCTATGAAAGAAGGACCATTATTACTTGGCTTAGGCTGTTATAAATACTAGTAGAATAAAATAAATGAACAAATGAGTCCCAGAGCCTTCGAGTCTAAAAATAAGCTCAAGGTCTGGCCAGGTGGCACATCGTCCTGTACACCAAAATGTTTCAGGTTCCATTCCCCGGTCAGGGCACCTGCGTGGGTGGCGGGTTCAGTCCCAGGCTGGGGTGTGTACAGAAGGCAACCAGTTGACGTTTCTCTCTCACACACTGATGCTTCTCTCCTTCTTTTGCTCCCTCCCTTCTCCTCTCTCTAAAATAAAATTTTAAAGTTAAACAAAATAGCCACAGCTCTCGAATTAGATTTTCTATTTCTTCCTGAATTAGTTTTAGTAAGTTCCATTTTTTCTAGAAAACTGGTCATGTCATACAAGTTTTCAAATTTAGTTGCAGGAAGTTTATAAGATTCTCATATTTCTTAAAAGTTCTATAATATATGCAGTGATTGTCCCATTTAATCTCTGTTGGTTTATTAGTTTTTTTCAAAGCACCAGCTTCCTCTTTTCTTGATCATTTCTATTATGCCTTTGTTTTCTATTTAATTAATTTCTCCTCTGTTTTATCTCTTTCCTTCTACTTTCTTTGTGTGAGTGCTATTGTTCCTTTCTCCAGTGTCCTGAGTTGGATGCGTGGTTCATTCATCTCCAGGCTTTTCTAAAAATAAGCATTTTAAAACTTCTGTAAATGTCTCTCTGCAAACTTCTCTGCATCCCACAAGCTTTGACATATATTTTATTATTTCACTCCCTCTGTTGTGTAATTTTGGTTATGATTTTTTCTTTGACCCATCCAGTATGATTTACTCTTAATGTTACTTAGAAATATTTTTAAATGTACTAATGTATGAAAATTAAAGTAAGTTCTTTTCAAAGCGAGTTTTAAAGTAAGTTTTTTCATAGGTCAGAAAATGGGATCCACGTGATGCTGTTGTCTGGGCTGGGCTGGTGACATGACGTCATCAGTGACCGGTCCTTCCTTGTTTCCTTTTCCTCACATATGGATTCCATGATACACATGTTTTCTGTCTCACTGTTTCCGGTGAAAAGGTTTGCACATAGCAGCGGTGGGTACGACCTACTGTTCTAATGCACCATGCTGCACAAGAAAAAATTCACAGCCCAAACCCCAAGATCAGGAGCTGTATCACGAATCAGTCCTCCCTGCGATTCTCATCAGCTCCTTTCTCTTGCAGCTCGGACCCCCTTCCGGAGTTGCCCATCAGAAGCCTGGGGTTTATCCCATCCCCCAGCTCTGGGCCTGGTGTTAGGCATTTGGGGAATATTTGCGGAGTGTCAGATCGCATAATTAGAAAGAAATGAATGCTCCCACCATGCTCATTTTGCAAGCCCCAAACTGGAAATGGGTGGCAAATGCCACAAACAGTAATTTAAGACTCTTACTAAAGAGATTAGAACTAAATCAAACAAGGCAGGCTCGGGGTACGAGCAGAAGCATCATGTACTGAACAGTCTTAGGGGGAAAATTTAAGGAAAATTAATTTCTAAACAATAACTTTCTGGAAGCTTCTCAAACCTGTGAAGCTTCTGGCTGACCTGTCACACATGAGTTTTCCGTTGTCCACAACAGCAGTAGTGCCTGTGTGCTTAGGAGAGCAGCAACTCCGCACCAGACACCGTGTCAAAGCAAACCTGGGCGGCTGAGCCGCAGGCAGATGGATGCTGGGGAGGCGGGGGCTGAAGGGCACAGCAGAGGACTGGGGCTGTATTTCCTAGGCGCTGCTTGGCTGTCCCGCCAGTGCTCCCTTCCACCTTGCTCTGACCGAGTCAGCTCAGCTTGGGTGGGGTTGCTCTCGATATTCCCAAAGAGCAATGACGATTCTTTCGGATTCCTGAACATTCCATCTCCGCTGTGGGAGAACTCTGGGGGGTGTGTCCTGCCTTCTCAATGAAGTTTTAATCAAAGCCCCGTTTCCTTCCCGTTGTTGCTTTTGGAATGGCCTTGTTCTTTGAGTCTGAGCTAGGGCAACAGCACCTCGCCTGAATTTTTCCATAGCAGCCCTTGGATTTCTGCCCCACTCCCTCCCATCTGCACGCCCCCGTTTCCTCTCTTCTCTGTGTTGGCTCTGTGTGGTTCTTCTGGGTAAACTGGCTGAAGAGTAATGAACCCAAAATACCTAAGTAACAAATGAGTCACCGCGCTTCAACAGCAGAGCTCTGATGGTGAGCGGGTGTGTTGGGTAAATAGCAGAGGAGGTGGCTGCCCAGAGAGAGAGGAAGGGGGGAGAAAAATAGAAACAGAATGAACCAGTTGGCAGAGGTGGCTAACAGCAGCTGAGTGGGCACAGGGGTGGGGACCGTAATTGGGCTGCAAAAGTGAGATCAGCACAGTGGCTTGTCACACGCCCAGGCTGACTCAGGCTATGAGCAGGCCCCTCAGGAGCCGCGAACACTGGGCTGTCTAGTAAAACTCAGCTGGACTCCTCTCCAGATGGCTGTCCTCCTCTGTTTACAAGCTCTGAGTCCCAGGGCTTGGAATTCTTGGTTCAGGTTGCGGCACGGCTGCTAGTCAGAGACACAGCGATATCGCTCCAAGGCCATTGCCTTTCTGGTCCTGCGCTATCTGGGTACTAGGAGTCGGGGTAGAAGTTTAATTTCTCCTTTGTTTTTTTCTGTTTAGGACTTGAGGCATAAGTTAAATTTCTTCTTTGTACTTTTTGTCCAGATTTTTTTTAGAGTGCATCATTTTCCCATAACCTTCTCTTGTGGCGTAACAGTGAGCCCAGTGGTCAGCTCACAGCTTAAGGCTCCAGGCAGCACTGAGGGCAGACGTGACAGCCAATGAAGGCTGTGGCTCTGCTGCAAGACCAGGGACACGGGGTCATCAGGGTCAGAGACTTAGAAACCGCGGAACACGTGTCCTTGAAGCTTAGGACATGACTCCTGCTTTTTAGGCCTTTTTAAGCAAATAAGGAGTTTCTCTCTTTGAAACATGAAACATGTCCAGTGTCTGATTTGATGGGAACCTGTCCGGCCAGCCCACAGTCCTTGAGCTGTTACAAGAAGCCAGCATTGGGAGGGAACAAACTTTCCTCTTCCCTCAAGTTTCCTCTGGCTACTCTAATTCTAATCAAATAGACATAAGACAGGTTAGCAAGAGAAAACAAGCAGGTTTAATACATACGTGTGTATGGGAACCCTGTACACATGAAAAAGTCAGAGACCCACGTGCAGGAGAGGTTCAGAGACAGACATGGGACTGAAGCACATAAGACATGGGAGCTGGGGATGAGGTAATGCACCAGGGGGGCTTCCGAGGCTCAGTGCAGGCTGAAAAGAAAAACAGACATTCAGTGAACAGATACTTGCCCTGCCCCATAGATAATAGTTAAAGGGAGGGGCCGAGTTTCTCTTGAGCAGGAAACTAAAACTGCCTTTAACTTGAAGTAATCTGCATACCACTCAGGCACAGTTGGTGGTGGCTCAATCTGAACCCCAACCCCAGAAAGTGAAACCACCTGTGCAAGGAACAAGGGCTTAGATGCATCCAGGACTGTTACTAGGGTATGGCTGCCAGGAGAACTTTTTGGAAAAAAAATGATAAAATGTCCCCTGAGATAGGCTGTCTCAGCTTAGGAGGATGACAGGATTCGCTCACCAAAGCTCTGGTTCTTGTTTTAGGTTAAAACCCAGGAGGTTTGGGGACTAGCTTGAAGGCAGGAAAAACAAAACAAGTTGACCTGGCTGAGCCCACAGCCTCGAACGTTCTGCTCTGCTTGCTGGACTCAGCCGGCAGGTTCGTCTCCGGCAGCCCTGCACCCACATCCCGCATCAGGGTGCCACCAGATCCACCACTCAGAAAGAGCAGAGCTGATCTCAAGAGGAAGCTGGAGACTGCAAGCTAACAGGGCTTTATAGCTAGAAAGAAAGCTACAGCCCTTGTAAGAAAGACCGGAAGCCAAGACTTGGTCACGGCCAACTTTCTGTTCATCCCCATTGAGTTCCTTACAAGTGCTGCCTCTGCGCACCTGAACCTCCACTCAGCTGAGCCACCCGTGAATGACTGAAAAACCTCTCTGGGAATGATCCACGAAAATCATCTCAGGGAAATCCATGCTCTTGGCTCCAGAAGTCTTCGTTTCAAAATGCTTTTTAAGCCCTGGCTGGGTGGCTTGGCTGTTTGGAACATCATCCCGATACACCAAGGTTGTGGGTTCGATCCTGGCAGGGCACATACAGGTATAACCAATGAACACATACATAACTGGAACAACAAATCCATGTCTCTCTCCCCCCCCACTCCCCTTCCTTTCACTCTCTCTAAAATCAATACGTAAATAAATGCATTTTAAGACAATATAAATAATATATGCTTGTTACAAAAATAAAAATAGAAACAAAAAAACTAGCCATAGTTTCAAGCTCAAAATGTTGACATTTTGGTGTTTCCTTCCAGTCTTTTTAAAGGCATTGATTTATTTTTTTAACCCAGTTGCTCTCATTCTGTATATAGAATTTTGTGCGCTGCTTTTTGCTAAATGTTATCTTACTATCTTTCCCTGTTATCATATGGGGAACTACATCACCATAATTATTATGTTGACCAATAACGTATACAGTTGATTTAACTATCCCCAATGTTTTGGATATTACAACTGTTTCCAGTTTGTTAAACTAGAATTCTTTAATTAATGTACAAAACTCAGAGATGTTCACATCAGCCCCATCACTTACCCCTGTGGTAAATCCTACCAACATCTGGACAGGTGACCTGAGAGCTAGGGGAGGGACCTGCAGGACAGGCAATCAGAGGGAGCCGCCCACTCCACCCCTTGGGGATTCTGGCCCCTGTGGAGCTGTAAGACCCATAGATTTCTGGTCTAGGGGTCTTGAAGGACATACCCACTGCTTAAGGCAATGCCACCAGCGTCTAGCTGTGTATTTCCCTGCCAACATGGCCCACAAGTTCCATCTTCAGCCCAACATTTTCAAGGATCCTGAAGAGAGCAGATAATACTTTTGATGTGTGAAAATAACAGTAAAATAAAGGACAGGGGCTACACTTCTGTGTGACAAAGCTGAGGATCTCATCTTAAAACATTTATAAAACATCTTACTGTCTCTCATTCTGACTGCATCTGGGCGTCCCCAGCCAGGTCACTGTCCAGAGAGGGAGGTTCTGAGCTGCAGGGTCAGGGAAGCAGAAGCAGGAAGAGTTGGCCCCACCGGGGGTGGGCAGAGTCAGCTCTGGGTATGATGTGTCACTGATCATCGCTGTATGGTCATCATTAAGTATTGCAGGCGAATGCTGTTTTCTTACAAAGGCAAGTCCTGTGTCATGTGGAACACAGTCCCTGAGCATGACGGAAGAGAAAGTTCTCTGTGCTTAGCACTTGTCAGTGATTATTTCATTTAAGAATCTCAACAATCCAGAGTGAAGTACTCTTTCCCCCATTTCTTACATAAGGCAATTACCACAGAAAGGGAAAATAATTCACTCAAAGGGACAGGGCTATTAAATGTTTGAGCCGAGATTAGAACCCAGGGCTGCCTTTCAACTCTGTGGCCTTTACATCACACCATGCTGCCTCCCGTATTAAACCTAACAGATAAACATGCTCGTAATAAAAAACAAAACGATTTAATATTGGGTTGGCCAGAAAGTTCATTTGTTTTTTTCCATAAGATGACTCTAGAAGTGCTTAGTTGTCCTTGACTTCATTCGAGACAGTTTTGTTAGATTGCATTGTGGCAGCTGCCATGTCAGCGTGCATTTAAAAAGGACTTATCAAGATTGGTGAATTTTTGTGTACAGACATTTTAATATTGAAATGGGAGGAAATACACAACATTTTCGGCATAATATGCTTTATTATTTCCAGAAAGGTAAAAACACAACTGAAATGCAAAAAAGTCTTTGTGCAGTGTATGGAGAAGGTGCCATGACTGATCGAATGTGTCGAAAGTGGTTTGCGAAGTTTTGTGCTGGAGATTTCTCACTGGACGATGCTCCCCAGCCAGGTCGACCAGTTGAAGCTGTTAGTGATCAAGTCAAGACAGTGATTGAGAATAATCAACATTATACCATGTGGGAGGTAGCTGACATACTCAAAATATCCAAATCAATAAAGTTATTGATGAAAATGAATACTGTGTCTTTTATTTTACAGAAAAAAAACTAAACAGACTTTTTGGCCAACCCAGTACTTATTGATTAAGGGTGGAACTTTCTCGAGTTCCAGAGGTCACCATCATGGGCAGGTAGAATTGTTCATACATTCGCTTGAGAGGCCCTGGAAGACAACTCCTGCAGACCAGGCGTCAGCCAACTCAGCTGTGGATGAGCAGCTCTTCGAGGGGCCATCTTGTCTTCTTCACTGCTATATTCCCTCTCCAAGCACAGTGCTTAGCCCATAGTAGATGCTCAATAAAATTTGTTGAATGAATGAGAATAGTATCTTAACACGTCTGGCCCAAAGGTGTGGGCTGGAGTTAAAGTGGTTCGTGCATAACTCCCCAGGTATAGATGTACTTCTCAGGATGTATTGTCTGAACGGAGGTGGCCCAAATCAGGATTGGTCAGGTGGGAGTGCAATCAGTTTCCATTTTTAATATCTATAGTAAACTCTGGGTTGCAAACATGGAGCCATCTGACACAGGAAGGGAAGAGTTTCCTTCTTTCCCTGCCCTTGCAGTGTGGAGTGAGGATAAACTTTTTCTTTCTGTCTCCTCCTTGATTCCTAAGTCAAACTGGACTCATGCGAGGCTCAGGAAGGAGACTCCTCCTGCAGAGCGCCTACAGCCTCCCGCTGGTCCCCCAAAGGGACAGTTCAGACAGTGCACGTATATGGAGCCCAGTCATTAAGCAATTAATACTGGGCCAAAGAAATAAAAAGACGCAGGAGCATTACCAGTAGATTTTGTCATAGTCCTCCATCTCCCAAACTCGAAAACTCCAGGCGAGTTCGGACCGCCAGCAGGAGCCCATCTGCTGTAGATCTGGTGTGACACACTTCTGTTTACGTTTGCTCGTTTCTCTCACAGAGTGCCAGGAGAGGAAGAGTGATATTTTAAAAATTTCATCTGCTCATATTTATGCAAACACATTGCTCTCCAAGTGTGGGTTGAGCAACGTGAGTAAAGCAGACACAGAAGCCTCCAACGGACCACAGCGTAACTTCCTAAAGAGTGGAGGAGACATACGTGCCCAGGAGGTCCAGAGACCAGAAGGCAGGCCCTGCCCTCCGCCCAGCCGCAGCTGACAGGGGAGACATTCTGGGGCTCCTTTGCATCTGTTGGTGAATCTACTGGGCTTCCCCAGTGGGCTAGGACTGATAAAAGCTTTAGATTCCTGGTTGAGAATATAACAGTAAGCAATTATAAGAGAGCATATTACTGACACAAGGGAAAAGGGGAAGAAACACTGGTTGAGCCTCATTTATGTGCCAAAAAACTCTTTGCTGAGTGCTTCACATGCATTATTTCATTTCATTCTGACAGCTGTCCCGGGGTATTATCTTTAAGCAGACCACACCTCACAGAGGCCTTACAGCTTTGCTCAGGATCGTACAGGGTAGGCCGTTTATTTCGGGAGCCACACTCCTTCTCCTAAGTCACACCTGAGAAACTTCTAAGGCTTAAAATCTAATGTCATGTGCATTCGGAACCTGAATGGATAACGTGAGACAGTGCTTCCTAGAAACAATGTCCAAGTTCTTTATATATTAACAGATCGAACCTTTGTAATCATCCCGTGAGGTAGACACTGCTATCCTCCCATTTTAAGGATGGGGAAACTGATTTTGCACAGGAGTAAAGTTGTCCAGATCACAAGAAGATGTCAAAAGCCAGTCTGGATCCAAGTGTACGCATTTAAGCATTGTACCACACTGCCTCTCCTTTGAGGAGCGCTTCCAAGCACATTCCAGAATCTGCCGCCCCTTCCACCACCCCTCCAGTGATCTCACAAGGACAATACTCAGCAAACACAGTATCTCAGTTGCTCCTCAAATCCCTCTTCTTGCTGCCCGGGGGCCTTGCCTGGATGAGTAATGCTGCAGGCAGTTCAGGACAGTCACTTACAACCAGCTTGGAAGAACAAAGTGGGTAGGCAACACTCTTTAGAGGTTCAAGAGCCAAGCACTCCGATTTTAGAGTTTCCCCTTGATGAAGAGGACGTTCCTCCATGTGTGACAGAGGTGAGCCGGTCTCCTCGCCAGCAGGATGCTGGAAGGAGACGGAGCGGACACCTGCACACCAGGCCCGGAGTCCCCTCGTCCCCTGCTAACTGCTCCTCTCCAGGTCTCTGCCTGAAAGAGGGTGAAATAATTACGAGAACATCGAGGACAAGAAATTTACTTCCCAGTCCCCATGAAATCCCGTGTTGGGGCATCGAGTCTAAGAGGGCACAGCCGCGGGGTGAGGGAGCCAGGGCCTGGGCTCAGAGCTACGAGAGCCCCCTACCACAGCCATTTTCCACCAGAATTCTGAAAACACGTGACACCTGACTGTTTTGTCAGCTCAGGGCCTCTGAGCTCTCTCCCCTTAGACGTCGAATAAGACGAATGACAACAGCCAACAAGCAATTGCCGTCTGGTGTGACTGAATCAAAATTATACCTATTTTTCTTGTCAGATGGGCAAAAAATATATTTTTTGGCATGCCGCAGAATTTAGTCATTAGTTCATGCATGTCGTGAGAAGAAAAGGTTGAAAATCGCTGATCTTCAGAGAAGCCGGCAGGAGTAGGGAGGAGTCGGAAAGGCTGGGCCTTAACCCAGACACACAGCGTTAAGCCTAAAGAAACGGTTTAAGTCATTGAATGACTGAGTTTTCAAACCTATTGAACTAAAATTAGTTTTCTCCCTCTGACCACCCAGCAGGCAGGGCTCAGAAGAGACATTAGAGGGACTTAGAGAAAAAAGAAACTATGTTTTCTTTACACTTCTGGAGGGGTATGAGTAATTCTGTGATCCTGGTTTACGTCTGAAAAGGTCTAGGCAGATGTGAGTTTCAGCAGTCAAGTTCAAACGCTGAGACACTCAGTCTAGCTCAGTTCCTACTTAGTTACTCTCCATAGTGACTGAGGTCTTTCTTGAGGGCCTGGCCTCTCCCCAGTGAGGTCCACGTGCTTCTGTTTAGACGGCAACACGAGACCACGTTCATGAACCTCAACTGCAATGTGCAGTGAGGATAAACTGGCTGCCTCTCTGGTGAGGACGCTGATGACAGTGGGGCCCTTTGTGCACAAGGAGTGGGTTTCAGCCACTTTCTATGCACAGCTGAGCATGAAGATCCCAGTCTACCATCGCCCCAGTTCCCATCTCAAGAGGAAGATGCTGCAGACCAGCCGAGGAGAAGGGAAGAGAGGAACAAAGCTGTGTCATGAAGGACTGAGCTCAGCCCCGTGGACTCGAACGGGTTAACGTGTTTCGCATGGGCTAAGGGACCTAGTGCTTCATGTGGCCAAAGGATGTTCTTACTCTAGAAATGGACAAAGAGGAAGGAAGAATCTTCTCCAAGAAATGGCCCTTCCTATCTATGTGCAATCTTCCCCAAAGACAGGCAGCAAAAAAAGTGGATGGTAGGCGCTCAGGTCTGGAGGTTCATACCCCACTTTTGCCACTTCCTTCCTGTGTAACTTTGGGCAAGTTACTTAACCTCTCTGTGCCTTTCATCTGTACTTGCATCTGTAAAATGAAGAAAATAACACTGCCCTCCTCCTAGGATTGTTGGAGGATTAAATGACACATATAAAACTTAAAGGACATTTTCTGGAACACATTAAGCCCTCGATAAATTTGGCTACAATTCTTTTACGACAAGCACAAGAGTAGTAATGATTTTGAAGGCCCTTCTAGGTTGAGGTACCCCTTAATTTACTAACAGGTGCATAAGGGTAAACTCTAATTGGATTTTTCAACACACGAATTGCAGAATATGTCCCTCCAGAAGCTGATCACCCTCCACAGGGACCTGCACCCCACACCCTGGAATGAAAGATGTTTGTTCAGTGAATTGAACCCTTCAGCCAAGCAGCCTGACACCCTGACCCCTCCTGTCACTGAGGATGTTTTGACAACCGTGTTGTATAAGAAGACGTCCCCGAACTGCTCTCCTTTTCCTCCTAGAGGCTGAGCTCAGGATCAAGTCAGTCTTCCTTCAAAACGCGCACATCAGCCTGGCAACAATATTCATGCAGGGAAGGCAGAGTCAGGGAGTGCTGGGTTTTACATTCTGGCCTTGTGGCTTCATAACTGTGAGAGCCTACAGGAGGTGTCTTTTTTTTTTTAATGAGAATAATTGTACTTACATCATAGGATTTCATGAAGGAGGATTAAATTAAATTATTTATATAAAGTGACCAGCATAGGGGTGGCACTCATTAAATGTCAGTTCCTACCTCCTCTTCCCCCATTCCCTGCTGAGACACAGACCACCCAGTGCCAGGGGGCATTCACTGAATGATGTAGCAGTCTATTTTTCTCTCACTTTTCTGGGCAAGGGATTCAGAGGATGGGGGGGGGGGAAGCCCCCTGTGGGCTAATCTTTTCTACCTAGTGAAAATTGTCCGTCTTTCTCTTCTAGTGCTCAAAAAATTGGTCACCATCCAGCTGACACAGAATGACCTAGCCCACAGGTGGCAGACACAAGGCCCACGGGCTGAATCTGGCTCTCCACCTTGTTTTATCCGGCCTGGCACCCTGTTTCCACCTGGCAGCAGCGCTGAGCTCTCATTTAACTGTTAAGGAGTAGTTACATGTATCCAGTCCTCAAATTACATTCGGGCCTTTGAAGGGTGATGTGCCCCACCCCTGTGAAAATGAGTTTGACACCCCTGATCTAGCTACTCTTAAGATCGCCTTGATGGAGCTAGGAATAAGAGCCAGTTAATCTCTGTGGAAGGCGGAAACAAACAGGGCCCCCAAGAAAACCTGCCCCCCCAGTGCGGCCCCTTTCCATGTTTACAGGGTGTCTGGGACAGCACAGGTGAGGCTGGGGTCAGGCGTGCCTACCACATTGTGAAGCTTCATTGCCAGGGGCAACGCTAGTGCCCGTCCTGCCAGCTTCTCCTCAGCATTTCAAGGACACCTCGGGCCTCCAGCCCAGCCCTCGGTAGCTGTATTAATCCGCAGCCGCAGAGCCCCTCTCCTTCCCTGCGAAGACCCCTTCAAGCACCCACCCATCAAACTCCACTTCCCCACCCACTGAGTGTTCTTTGGCTACCCAGAAAGCTTTTCTGAGACGAAGTGGAGCCCAAGAACCGGGGGCCCCTTGCCCGGAGTCATCTCGGCTGCTGACACAGAGTGCTGGCGCGGGAAAGTACCACTGCTGAGTCAGAATGCCACTTCCCAGCGGTGACGGTGACGGTGACGGGCGGCTCGAGCTTGGTTCCTGGAACACCGCCGGCTCTGTCAGTCCAGAACCCGAGGCCCTCTGTGCCTCAGTTTCCCAGAATGGGGGAAGGGGAGTGGCAATAAAGGAAAATTGCTACCTACTGCCCAACCTGTCATCACTCTGAGTGTGAATCACTCGACCAACGTTAGGATGCTGTGAAAATTAATTAGTGTTTGCTGTGCATTCTGAGATGAAAGGCGCCTAAACTGGGCAGACTGAGGCGAGCAGTAGGCTGTTGGCTGGAGTGCTGGGCGTTTTGACAGAATCTTCCTTTAGCTCATAAGCTGAACTTTAGTCGTGGTCAAGGTGGGAAATTTTAGATTGTAGTCCTTTTATTTTCTTCCTTTGTAAAATACTCTCACCTCTCTGCGAAGTGTTCGGCCGCTCCCCCACACTGAACTGCTCAGGAGCACAATTTACGAAGTAGTGAACGTATTTTGGATGCTTCTTCGTACCACGCCAACTAAAGGAATTGTATCTAGTTTTCTTTTATTTTCCCTTTCCTTCTCCTTTAACAAGACAAGTAAAATTTGCCCTGGCTGGTGTGGCTCAGTGGGTTGGGCATCATCCCACAAACCAAAGGGTGGGCAGTTCAATTCCCAGTTGAGGCACGGGCCTGGGCTGCAGGTTCGGTCCCAGGTCAGGGCACATACAAGAGGCAACCAATGGATGTTTTCCCCTTACACTGATGTTTCTCTCCCTCTCTTTCTCCCTGCCTTCACTTCTCTCTAAAATAAAAAGTAAAAATTAAATTAAAAAAAGTAAAATCTGTAAGATTGATACTCTATGAGATGCAGTTCAGCATTTGCCCTGAAACTTTGTCTTTGCTTGCTGCTGCTGCTACATATTCAAAGGAGCTTCCTCTCAGACTCATTCTGGAAATGCAGGCATTTCCCTGCTCCCGGGCCACCGCTCCTTTGCCTCTCTGCTCAGACTTCAAGTGCACAAACAGGAAAGATGGCAACGATGATCTGCCATCTGCCATCCCGAAGCTCTGATGTAGGAGATGCAAAGCAGACGAGGGGGCCTCAGCCTCGCCAGGGAGCGCAGCAGCTGAGGCTGAGGAGGAGGAAGTGGGAAGTGGCCCTGTGGCTGCTGTGGAGGCTCTGTCAGCAGAGTCAGCACCTGGAAGGCAGCACATGAGCCTGTGCCCGGTACTCCACAGTGAAGCTGCCCCATCAGTCGATGTCAGGGCTGGCGAGCTGGCTTTCTGCGCCTGTCTGCACTCCTCGAGGCTGTGGGTGACACAGGCACCCTTTTAAGTCGAGTGACTGCCTCTTGTGGGACCAATGCCTCTGCCTCTTTCTCGTGTCCTCCATGCCCCCCTCACTTCCATGCTTCGATCCAAACTCTCAGAGGTCCCTATGTCGTGCTGGTTTCCTGTGAAATCAATTCCCAGGGTCCACAGTTTGGTTTTATACCCTTAAAAGCAAAAAACAAAATTAAAAAAAAAAAACCACCATGATAAACATAAATGAAAATGAGTCCCCACTCCTGGCATGATCCTGGTTTTTTCAAAAAATTTGTGTACAAAGCCACAGATTCTATTTACTTCTCATTTTGCGAGGTCATCGGCCTTATTTGGTGTCCTGTTCCCTCTTCCTCCTTTTGGGTCAACCCACTGACACCCATTCCACAAGTCACTTGAGAATGAAGTCCCTGTCTTGTGAATTTACCACAAAACCATCGTTTAGTTAAAACTGTACTGGGTCCTCTATCAGAAATGATCAGCGATGTGCTTTGAAGCATCCGGGCCTTTCACCTCCCCGGACACACCTGGGACCGCGTTTGTCTCTACTCCTGTGACTCATCAACCTCCCTCTCCGGCTTCTATGCTGTTAGATCACCTCAGGGGGAACTGTGAGATGCAAACCACTCCCGGGAGCTCACATTAGTAGTTACAAGACTCCACTGGACCAGACAGAAGACCAACATGGTTTCTTAGCTGCCGGGAATCGGCCACCACAGGACTGAAGGGACTTCCAAGACTCAGGGTTTGCTGAGAGGTCCTCATAGTTGAGGGCCAACAGAGGCAGGGGATGCCCAAATCCAGCCTGTTCTGGGAGGTGTGGGGCACCCTCAGTCTACTAAGGACAGTGGTTTGCACATTTGTGTGGTTTGCTATTATTTTACGAGGATAAAAATCCCCAAAGGCCAATTTACCCCCCTGACTGCCACGGACCAATGCAAAGCCAACAGACGTTTGTTTGCCGAGAAGAAAGCCAGAGCTTTGGCAGAGGATAAGAACCATGTCTCCGGATCCGCATGGCCTCGTAGCCTCAAAAAATATTTATTGGGATCATTCAATTCCTCTGAGGGTTAATGGTAATTTCCCAATCATTTTGGTCTTGGCACTGTCCTTGGAACGTACACCTCTGTCTTGGAGTACAATCCAGTAATGGAGTAGGGGCTGACTAAATTCTTGGTTCACAGAAAATGTGATAGGGAGCCTCGGAGCAGTAGAAGCCTGAGCACCCCGATGATTAGAATTCATTGATTAGTCCACTGATGATTTGTTAAAGATGTTTCTCTCTAAACATTGGTAGGGAAACAAAGGACAGTCCAAAGTGGTCACCAAGATCGCCAGTAACAGAAATGCTGTTACAGGACAAACTTGGCGTAAGAGAAGAGAAAATTAGGCGGTAAGATTGGACCGTGTTTCTGAGGTCACATCAGCAGTCCTCAGGGCCACAGCTTTCGCTTGCTCAGGGTGCCATTCATTCAGGCAGTGCAGCTGGGCTGCGGGTACAAAAGCCTTGGCTGGTGAAAAAAATCCAAAATAATCCCCATTACGTTCCCATTATCTGAAAAATTAGAAATCCTAATGACAGGCTTCCAGAGCGAGCTGAGCAGCAGGAGGGCACCTCTGTTGGGCCCTGTCCTCTGTGAGGTTGTCACTATCACCCTGGGCAAGCTGAGTGTCCAAGCGCCTCTGAGCAGTTTCACTGGAAGCAGCCAAGATGGACTGAGCACCTCAGGGCCAGGGCACCATGACAGAGACAGAGAAGCAGCCCAGAGCGAGGCTGGCACCCTGAGGGAGCCCCTTGGCCTAAAGGAGGATTGCCTTCAATCCTGCTTTTTGCGAACTGTTCCCCAGAAACCCAACGGATTTAACTTTGAAGGTCACAGATTCTTGTAGGGGTGGTGCTGTCAAAAGGCAGGTAAGCCCTGGCTGGTTTGGCTCAGTTAGTTGGTTGGAGCATCATCCCATGGACCGAGAGGTCGCGGGTTCATTCTCCAGTCAGAGCCTATACCTGGGTTGTGGGTTCGATCCCCAGTCAGGGTGTGTGCCAGAAGGCAACCAATCGATGTTTCTCTCTCATGTCAAGTCTCTGTCTCTCTCTCTCTCTTCCTCTCTCTATAGAACATGATGAAAAAAATATCCTCAGGTGAGGATTAAAAAAGAAAATTTTAAGGCAGGTAATGCCCTGGAAAGGACTCCCTCACCTCTGTGGTCCCCAAACTGCATTCTCCTCCAATTTCAGGTACAGGAGCCTGTCGTGAGAGGAAGGTGGCTGGGAAGGAGGCTGGGAAGGCCTGGTCCCCTGGCAAGGAGCCAGTGTGGACACACTGGCCTCACAGACCCAGCAAATGGCTCCCAGAGTTTTCCGTTCAAGCACGATGTCTCCTCACCAGCTCTGCACTTCATTGCGTCTCTGCATGGCCCACTAGCGCCACATCCTCTGGTGGCACTGAGCCCAGAGCGTGCCCGGCAGTGCTTACTTAGCTCCTTACAGGGAGTCCGCAGGCCCTCCCAACACCTAGCACTGCGCTCCTACAGGAGCGAGGACAGGATCAGGCCGCAAGTCACGGTGTTGTCACTACTACCTGGAGGTGTAATAAATCTGCGTGGTGCAATAAACCAAGGCAAGGCTCTGTTCTCGCTTTACACGCTGCCAGTAGTTTTATTGTAACAGCTCAGAGGCAGTGTTTTCCTTTTTAGGCAGGGCAGAAAAAGCTGTGAACATTGAAGAGAGAACTAAAGGGTGCTTGAGTGTAATGTGCGGGACAGACCCGGCACAGGAGCTGGCCCATCAGGGCACCCAACAGCTTGATGGTGTTAGGGGACTTCGAGGCCTCGGAACGTCCACAAGAACCCACTCTGTGTTCATTTTCATCTCCAGGTATCTGTGGGCCGCAGAGTCGGCCTCTCTAACGACAGCGCTTTCTTTCAGGGATAACGCTGAGCTGATTGTAAGGTCACAAATTGGTTCTGGAGTTCATTAAAGTCAGCAAATGAGCATTAGTGAGATGATTGTATAGGCTGAGTTTGTGATGATTTGTTCATTTTGGCAATTACAGCAGAGAGGGTGAAGAGGGGCAGTAAGAAACCCTACAACTCCCAGCAAAAAGATGCTGGTCTACTGGATGCCTGTCCAGAGGGGCACAGGCCCTGGCTTTTCCTTTATGCCATGAACAACTGTGTGGCAGGAAGCAAGGGAAGGGCTTGAGGACCGCTTCCCTCTACCCTTTGCCAAGTTCAAAGCCCAAACAAGGCCTCCAGTCGTGTCTGCAGCATCCCAGACACTGAATGAATTTTGTCAGAAATCCTCCTCTTTGGTAGCAAATTCTCTTTCTATTCTCTGTTTTAGGCAGCAGTGAGATAGGGAAAAGTCCAGGAAAGGAGTCAAAAATTTGACTCCTTATTTTTCTTAACTCAAGTGTTCATCATTGGAGGTATCTTAACCCACTGGTTCGAGAGCCTTCTTTTTCTCCCCTTCTTCCATCTCACCTAGGCTCATGGGTCCTTACCCCTAAACTGGACCTACTGGGTGCTGGTGCTCTGCTTTTTGTGACATTATAGAGCATCCTCTGAAGGCTGCTGAAGCTGCGGAGCACATAGTCTATATCCAATGTACAGACAGCTCCGACCTGCAATCAGTCTACTGAACAAGTCTTTGACTTTCCGATGGTGCAAGAGTGATACACATTCTGTAGAAACTGTTCTTCGAATTTTGACTTTTGATCTTTTCCTGGGCTAGCAGTTTGTGGTATGATACTCTCGTGATGCTGGCTGGCCACACGCCCAATCAGCCACACAATCACCAGGGTGAAGCACCGACACACAACGGTGTGCTGTCTTGCCAGCATATTTTTGGATATTTTGCTCTGGGTGTGTTTAAGGTGGGTCGGGCTGAGCTCTGATGTTTTCCCTAGGTTAGGTGTATTGAATGCATTTTGACTCACAATGGGTTTAGAGGGGTGTAACCCCATTGTGAGTCAAGGAGCAGCTGTATAAATGTGGATCAATTGACTTTTAAAAGAGTTGTCTGGCCCAGGCTGGTGTGGCTCAGTGGATTGAGCACAGGGGTACAAACCAAAGGATTACTGGTTTGGTTCCCAGTTAGGGCACATGCCTGGGTTGTGGGCCAGGTCCCCAGTAGGGGGTGCTTATAAAGCAACCATACATTGATGTTTCTCTCCCTCTCTTTCTCCCTCCCTTCCCCTCTCTCCGAAAATATATAAATAAAATATATATTAAAAAAAAAGAGTTGTCTAGCTGATCTTACAATGGCCCTAGTTTACCATCCTCCCTGTGTTGCCTGGCAATACTCTGCTGAGGACCTTCCAGCCCCGATGTGCTGGCTCCCTAGGTGACCCCCTGGGCAAAACCCTAGTACCCACTCCCTTGCTGCCCCTAGAAATTACTACCCTCCTTCACTGAGTCTCATTCACTAGCAGCAAATGCTCAGGAAGGAACTTTCCTTCTCTGAGTTGGAATGTTCTCATGAATTCCGTTCTTTTCTGCTGTGCTGTCCCCTTAATGCATTCTACCTCCGCTTGTGCCTGAACAAGCCTAATCAGTACAAACTGCAGAAAAGCCGAGTTCCTAATTTCTGAATCTGATTGAATTTGGAATTTGCTTCCTCAGCTCAGCACCAATATTGTAAATGTAGTGGACGTGAAATTTCCACTCTCTGGCCTCCAGCTGATATTTTTTTACAGGCAAAGTTTGGTATCTGGCTCAACTAGTTATTCAGATGCACAGGGAATTTTTGACTCCTTTTTTGGCCTTTTCCCTATCTTACCACTGCCCACCCCCCACCCCAATACACACACACACACACACACACACACACACACACACGAGTCTGTGGAGATGGAAACACTGGCGTCCTTGCTTGAATTCCCCTTAGGTTGTATCATTGTTTGGAGGTTTTTGGTTCTCACCCAGAAGCAGATGCGGACAGGGCGAGGAGCTCCTGTCTTAGCTCAGCCACACAAAGGAGCACAAACACAGGCCTTGCTCCTTCCACAAGGCTGCTCCAGCGTCTGTGGTCTTCCTTCTAAGGAATAAACAAACTCACATTGACAAATATTTATTAAGCGCTTATTTTGTTCCATTAGAGCATCTTATTCAACAAAAATTTATTGAACTCTTATAGTGTCTGTTAGATCACCTTATTTAACTTAATTCTCACCCTTTGAGGTAGTACCGATTTTTTTCACTTTGTAAATGAGGAGGCAAATGTTCAAAAGCGGGAGGCTGCTTGCTCCGAGTGGTAGAACCAGATTTTGGGGTTCCAGGTCTAACGTTCCTCACATTTCACCACCTATCCTCTGCTGCGCTGTTGAACTTTGTGCTATTGGGTCCCCTGTGCAAGCACTGGACCTCTCCGGGCAAGGCGATTGCTCTTAAACGGCCTGCAGAGCACAGAACTCCACTCTGAAGAAACCCCATTCCAGAGCCGCCCTTCCCTCCAGGGTTTCTCCTGGCAAACCCTCAGGCAGTACGTTATGAAAGTTTACCCAACTTCCCAGGGGAAATTTGGAGCTTAGGACATCTTCGAGACTGGGTCCAAGTGCTAGAAATCAAGGGAAAAAATAGGAAAACTGATGATGCTGAAAGATGCTGGCTCTGTATTCCTTTACGCCATATGTACTGGGTCTAAAACTGAATTAATTGAATTTGTTAACAAAATTGAAAGTACCATGAAAATGGGGTGAGGGGAAGCATCTCAAGCTATTTTCTTTAAAAGACCCTTGGACTATAATGTCAAGTTAAAAACTTTTTTTTATTAGTAAATAACCACTCTCCTTTCCTGTAAAAGGAGCTAGTCCTTTTTGAGCATTTACTATGTATCTGTTACCATTATACATTTTTGTGTATTATTTAATCTTCACAACAACTCTAGGAGGTAAATGCTATCTTCATTTTACACACAAGGAAACTGAACTTCAGAGAGGTTAAGTAATATGTCCCAGATCACAAAGCTGGTAACTGGCAGGGTCAGGATTTGAATTTACACAGTGTGAGTCCAGAGCCAAATGTTTAACCACACTTCAAGTTGCCAGATAAAATACAGCATGCCCAGTTAAATCTAAATTTCAGATAAACAACCCAAATATTGTGTGGAACATATTTATACTAAAAACATATTTGTTTTTTCTCTAAAATTCAGATTTAATCGGACATCTTGCATTTCTATTTGCTAAATCTAGTAACCCTCACCATGCTATCCTGCCTTCTGTAAATTCATGTATCTATATATATTCAGGTTGCTTAACTTGTGGTTTACATATGCTTGAGTTTTGTTACAGAATAAATGATGTGAACTCAGACCCACAATGTTAGGGCGAGCCCTCCCGGATTCCTTTTCCCTCCATTTATTAAAGGCCGGGTTGGTCTGGGGAGGGTGTCCTTCTTGATAAAGTAGTGAAGTGCAAGCTTTTCCCTTCTGATAAGAAAAAAACTTTGCTTATTGCTGGCACATTCTGACCCCCTGCCTGCATGCAGCCTTCTTACCAATGGCCGGCAGGGTCCTGCCTGGTGCTCATCTGTATCCTACTTTCTTGCTGCAAAAATTCTTGCCTCTTTCTAGGAGCTGCAGAGCTGCATGGCTGAGTATCCACTTCCCTCCAGACGTGGTGATGTTCATGGAAGGGAGTGGAGAAGAATGAGCTGGCTACTGCTCAGCAGGAAGGGGACCCTGCATATGAAGTCTGTAACAGACACATGTAAATAGGCACTGTACATACCACCAAACAGACAACTCTTCCTTATCTGCGTGTGCCCTCTCCCCACTCATGCGCCTCATGCCTTCTCTCCCCACCCAGAAAACATCAGCTCAGGAGAGGGAAACTGCTTTTAATAGCCACTGAAAAGGCAAATATATTTTACCACAAATCATGTAAAGTATTAAAAAAACAAATGAAAAGGACTTTGAAATGAGCTAATCTTTATTATCTTTACTAATGTGGATGATGGACAACTGACCATCTGTCTATTTACAAGCCCGGATAGTTACAGAATTACCTGTAGAGTCAAGATTTTTTAAAATCTTTTGAACAGCATAAATTGTTAGTAAACCATAATGAAATCATCATCATTATAATATAAAAACATTTTGTCGTTATGAAAAGCATTTTACATGCCTGATTGTTTAATTTGTACCAAAACCTTATGGAATTTTGTACTTTTATTGGCACCGTATCACAGAGAAAAACTCTAAGGCCGCAAGAAGTGAAGAATCTGCCCAAGGTGCACGGTCGATAAGTAGTAGGACCTGCATTTAATCCCATGGAGTCTCACCACAGGCTGTGGTTAAAAAAAAGAAAAAGTAAATTTAAGAAAAAAATGTTTTTCAAATCTGTTGCTGACACTTTTACTCCAAAGGCATGAAGAATATCCACGAGGAGAATAAGGTGGGTGGCAAACAGTCAAAATGGTTAGAATTAGATGATTAAATTCCTGAAACATACAATCTACCAAGACTGAATCATGAAGAAACAGAACACCTGAGCAGTCTTTACTAGTACGAAGAGTGACTCCATAATCAGAAACCACCCAACCAACCAAAGTTCAGGACCAGATAACTCTACCAGTGAATTCTATCAAGCATTCAAAGACCAATTCTTTTCAAACTCTTTCCAAAGAGAGAAGAGAAGGAAACTTCTCCAAACTTATTTTACAAGGCCAGAATTACCCTCATACTGAAACCAGACAAGGACAACACAGGAAAAGAAAATTACAAGTCAATACCTCTGATGAGCATTGAGGCAAAAATCTTCAACAAAACATTAATTCAATAATGCATTCAAAGGATCATAAACCACGATCAAGTGGGATTTATTCCTGGGATGCAAGGATGTTTTAGCATCTGCATATCAGTTGACATGATACACCACATTAGCAAAATGAAAAATAAAGATCATTTGATCATCGGAATAGATTCAGAAAAAGCATTTGACAAAATTCAACTTGCATTTATGATAAAAACTCTCAACAAAATGGGTAGAGAGGAAATGTACCTCAACATAATAAAGCCTGTATATGACAAGCTCACAGCAAACATCACACTCAAGGGTGAAGAGCTGAAAGCTTTTCTTAAGATCAAGAACAAGACAAGGATGCCCATTCTTACTACTGTTATTCAATATAGTATTGGAAGTCCTAGCCTGAGCAATTAGGCAAGAAAAGTAATAAAACACACCCAAATTGAAAAGAAAAAGGTAAAACTGTCACAACTTGTAGATGATATAACATTATACATAGAAAACCTTAAAGACCCCATTAAAAACTGTCAAAACTAATGAATTCAGTGAAATTGTAGGATACAAGTGAAACATAAAAACCTGTTGAATTTCTATACACTAGCAACACACTCTCAAAAAGAGAATTTAAGAAAACAATCCCATTTATAATTGCATCAAAAAGAATAAAATATATAGGAATAAATTTAAGTAAAGAGGTGAAAACCTGCATACTGAAAACTACTATGAAACATTAAGGAGAGAAACTGAAGACACAAATAAATGGAAAGATATGCCAGGCTAATGTATTGAAAGGACTAATATTATTAAAATGTTTATTCTACCTAAAGCAGCCTTCAGATTCAATGCCATTTCTGTGAAACTTCCAGTGGCAATTTTTTAAAAGATTTTCTTTATTTATTTTTAAAGAGAGGGAGAGGAACATCAGTGTGCAAGAGAAACATTGATCAGTTGCCTCTCACACAGCCCCCAACTGGGGACCTGGCCTGCAACCCAAGCATGTGCCCTGACTGCAAATCGAACCAGCCATCTTATGGTTTGCAGATCAGCACTCATTCCCCTGAGCCACACCAATCAGGGCTCCAATGGCAATTTTTACAGAAATAGAACAAACAATCCTAAAGTTTGCATGGAGCCACAAAAGACCCCCAACATCCAGAACAAACTTGAGAAAGAAGAACAAAGTTGTAGACGTCACGTTCTCTGATTTCAAACTCTACTACTAAGGCATAGTAATTAAGAGTATGGGATTGGCATAAAAACAGAAACATGGATCAATGGGACACAACAGAGAGCCCAGGAATAAATCCATTCATATACGGTCAATTAATTGACAACCCAAGAGCCAAGAATACACAATGGGAAAAGGACAGTTTCTTCAATAAATGGTGTTGGAGAAACTAGACAGCCACGTGCAAAAGGATAAAAATTGGACCACTATCTTATACAAAATTAACTTAGAACTGATGTAGGACCTGAAATCATAAATCTAGAGAAACCATAGGTGGTAAGTTCCTTGACATAGATCTTATGAGATGATTTATGAGTCTGACACCAAAAGTAAGGGCAACAGAAGCAAAAATAAACAAGTGGGACTATATCAAATTGCAGAGCTTCTGCACAGCAAAGTATACCATCAACAAACCAAAAGGCAACCTGCTGCATGGGAGAAAATATTTGCAAATCATGTCTGAGAAGGCGTTAATATTCAAAATAAATGAAGAACTCATACAACTCAATAGCAAAAGCACCCAAACAATCCAATTAAGAAATGGGCAGAAGATCACAATAGACATTTTTCCAGAGAAGATATAACAAATGTTCAACAGGTGTGTGAAAAGATGTTCAACATCATCAATCATCAGGAAAATGCAAATCAATAGCACAATGATCTATGAGCTTACACCTGTTAGAATGGCTGTTGCCAAAAAGACAAGAAACGATGCACTGGCAGGAATATGGAGAAAAGGGGATTCTTCTGCACTGTTGGTGAAGATGTAAATTGGTCCAACCACTATGAAAAACAGTCTAAAGTTCCTCAAAAATTAAAAATAGAACTACCATATGATCCAGCAATTCTACTTCTTGGGTATTTATGTGAAAAAAAAAAACTAAAAACACTAACTGGAAAAGATATGCCTCCCTATGTTCATTGCAGCACTTTTTGCAATAGCCAATATGTGGAAGCAACCTAAAGTGGCCATCAATGAATGAAAGAAATTTCGATATACATACCTAAACACACACACACACACACACAAACACACACACATATGCACACAATGGAATATTATTTAGTCATGAAAAATATGAGATCTTGCCAATATGCTGTTAAATAAATTAGACAGAGAGATAAAGACAAATACTGTATGACCTGTCTTCCATGTAGAATCTAAAATAAACCAAACTCATAGATTGAGAGAACAGATTGGTGTTTGCCAGAGGCAGGAGCTCACAGAGTGGGAGAAGTAGCTGAAGGGAGGTAAAAAGGTAAAGAAAATCAGGTGCCAGATGATGAGCACAGAGCTCATACCACATCGCTCAGCACACAAGTTGGATGACACCTCTATGGTCCACACTCCGCTCAACCAGACCTCTACCGATCACTGGCTCATATGGCACCGCTTTGTCAAATTGCCATGAAATATTCTAAGTGTTCATTCTCCCTTTCTGTATTTATCTTAAGGCCAACTGCTGCTATGGTCAGAGTGGTTGTTTCCTTCCAAAGTTCATACGTTGAAATCCTGACTCCCCAAAGATGGTGCATGGGAAGGTGGCTACTTGGTAGGTGCTGAGGCTGTGAGGGTGGAGGCCTCGCGAAGGGGGTGGGTGCCGTTGTGAGAGAGGCTCCAGAGCTCCCAGCCCCTTCCACCGGGAGAGGCGGCAGAAAGACATTGTGGAGAACCAGAAAGAAGCCTCTAACTGGCCCATGTCCATGCTGACACCCTGATCTCAGACTTGAATCCTCCAGAACAAATAAGAAATAAATAAAACAACCTCCTGTTGTTGTTCATAAGCTCCTCAGTCTGCGGTACTTCGTTACAGCGGCCCAAATGGACGAGGACAACGAGGTCAAGAATTCTGCAGACCAGCACCAGTGTATGGATCATGTTTTGAGTAGCACTGATCTACAGAAGCTCCATTTAGCACATACTTGTATTTTTGCCATGTATAATGCACACTTTTTTGCCCAAACTTTTGAGGGAAAAATTAAGGTGAGCATTATACATGGGTAGTGCCTGAAATACCGTATCTGTTCTGGTATTTTGTAATTACTTGTTACATAAAGTTTCTTGTACCATAACATGTTGAAAAATAAATGCTAAAAATCCTTTATAATACAAAAAAAGTAGCTAAATATGAATAAATAAAAAATTGAACTAAAGAATTAAAATGAAAGATTTTTTATTCTGAAAGTTTGGGCCCAAAACATGGGTGTGCACAACACGCAACAAAATATAGTATACATTCTCTCTCTCTCCACAATGCACATGCTCCTAAAATATTTATTGAGAACTTACCACGTGCCTAGAACTTTTCTAGGCTTTGGGAATATGGTAATGAACAGAACAGATCAGGTCGCTACCCACAGGACAATTACATTCTAACTCAACCTAGGTTTTGTCGCCCAGAGATCGGTTCCAGTTTGAGATCTTGCCAATTAACAGCTCTGTGCTTTTGTGCAATGCATTTAATCCCCACCGAGCAAGTTGTCCCCTCTCCAAAATGGCATACTTTAATGACAATGTTGGTAGGATTGAATTAGGTTCTGTGGAATCATTTTGAAAACTGTAAAATGACATACCAAGGTGAGGTCCCAGTTTTACCTTCTTGAAGGCAGGGACCATAATATCTTTTCTATCTTTGTATCCCTAGCAACGAGCCTGAGTATTAGGCAAGTAGCAAGCACTCCATTAAGGTCTGTTGAATAAATGTATGTAAGGCACTAATTACATGTGTAAGGTACATTTTTATATAAAAACCACTGCACCAATAGGAAAAGTGTACTAGGCACAGCAGATGTAATTCTACCTTTGGTTTACAGGTTTCCAAGAGGCTGAGGTCTAAAAATACATCTCAACCTTTGTTAGATAGAAGCCTCTTTTCATTGATCTGTATCACAATCTGAATGCTTCTTAAAGGCCTTTTCCGTAAATTGACCATGGCAGCAGCTAGGCAGGTCCTGACATTTCCAAGCATGTCACACTCTCTAGGATTACAGTGCCCTAGGCTTAGGGAGCATTCGGAAGGAAAGGCTATATAGCCAGTCTGTTTTTCTTCAAACGTTTGCGTCACATGTTAGAAAAGCTCATGGCTTTATTTTTATTTAAGGCCAGTTTCTTAACTTCCATGATGAAAGCTATAGGAAGAATAATAGTAAAAGCATGGGTCCGTTGGTGTAACACTAAATAGGTTAGCAGAGATAAGCAAAGGGTAACTTTGTTTATGTGTAAGCTATTTTCTAAAGGCCAAATTCTGTTACATGAAAGTCCCGTGTCACATATAAAACTTTGTAGTTCCACTGATATTGAGTAAACTTGTCGGCATGTCCAATTGTACTTTTCCAGTTTTACTGGAATGGGTATTCACATTTACCAATACTGAGGGAGTTTAAAGAACCTAAAGTGAGGCTTAAATGCTATTGAACACTGTCTTGCGGCAGTTAATTGAATCCAGATTCTAGGAAAAATACATGATGGTGGAAGCTGGGGAAAAAGAACATTCCCCTAAATTTTTTTTTTCTTAGGAAAGAAAGAAAAAAAAAAAAAAGAACAGCCACACCCTCTCAGCACAGGCACAGATGCTGTGGCCTTCGAGCCTCTCTGCGCAAGGCGATGACAGTCCCTCAGTCGGTGAAGTCACTCTTTGGGTCGGTGGTTTGGGAGTTTGGACGGTCCTCGTCACCCTCCGGCTCCAAGTCATCCATTTCCTGGAACAGACTCATCCACCCGACATTGTTTCCAGCAACCTCCAAGAACTGGACATCACGGGTCAAGATTCTATCAGTCTCAAAGAGCTGTTTCCCGCTTAATTTATTTTTTCCTGTGTGTTCTCCTTTCATTCACTGCTTACGCATTTTCAGGAGTTTTGCATCAAACTTGGCCTTCCAACTTGAGAAATTCTCTGTTGTGACAGGGATGCCATGAAATAACTGCCTTCCAGCTTCTGCTGCGTTTTCTTTTTGTTTCTCCTAGGGCATAAAGACATCCTCACCGGATTCCACAAAGGTGTGTAACTCAACTCAGCGGCTAGTGGAGGGGCACTTGGTGGACATAAAAGACAGACCGACACTGCAAAGGACACTGGCATGATTGAAACACTCTGCAAGGAGGAATATTTAATAATAGGAATAAAATAAATACACAAAATAAAGGACAAGGCAGCAGAGAAGTAAAAACAGAAACAGTGACATTTCAGAGGAGAGGAAAAGGTTCAGAAAAGGTTCCAGGTAGGAGCTGCAACATGAGACAGACCTTCAAGGATTTCAACAAATTGGGATTCTGGAAGAGGGGTGGGAGGCAATGTTCCAGGCAGAGACAATTTAGGCAAGTGAGTTGGCTCCTTCGTAGGAAGTTGTTAGGGATTAGAGGGAGTAGTTTGACTCTGTTTGAGAACCAACCCTGTCTACATTAAGGGTGAAGTGCAAGTTCAGGCTGGAGAAGTGAGATGGAGGAGATACCCCACTGGGCAAATGGCAGACTTAAGAGTTTGTACCTAATTTGACAGAGAACTACTGATTAATTTTTTTGTAAATAGGGTAGGGATGTGATCTGGCCCCTGCTGTAGAGAGATGGTTCTGGCAAGAACACAAGAGGGACTGAAGGGAAAGAAACAAAGCAGACCAAGTAGGAGACTACAGCAGAAGCCAAGGCTACAGGTCACCCGTACCTGACCTAGGGCAGCGGCCAGGCAGACAGAGAGGACAGAGGGAAGAGACACTGTGTAGGAGGGAGCTATACCTATCTAACATAGGAACCCCTGGCCACGTGTGGCTGTTTAATCAAATTAAAATTCATTAAAGTTAAGGAAGAGTTAAAATCCAGTTTTTCAGTTGTATTAGCCCCATTTCAAGCGCTCGAAAGCCACCTGTGACCTCTGCGTTGGACGACACAGGTATAGAACACTTCCGTCTGCAGAATGTGCCACTGGACGGTGCGGATCGCGGCACTCCGGGGACTAACTGGGAACGGGGATGGGGAAGACGGGCTACGCTGAGGTCTGCTGGCTGAGTAACTGAGAAAGGCAGTGCCCTGAGCCAAAAAGGGAAATCGGGAGGAGGGGGAGCTGGATTTGGGGGGAAAGATGTCCTTTGTTTCAAACACCAGGCAGAACAAAGTACCTGTGCAAATGCTCGGCTGTCCAGGGTGAAAGGAGAGAGTGGGTCAAGCAGAGCACCCAGTGGGCTCTCCCAATGCTTGTGAAGGGGCCGGACAGTCTCTAGTTGGCTTATTCCCTCCTACACTTGTTTCTCCCCACTCCTGCAGCCCCCTCCGCCTCTGCCAGGCCAAGGCTCACAGATGATCTGGGAGGAGGGCAGGGACCCAGAGCACTGCAGTGCCGGAACACTTTCCTCCCCACAGCTACCTTCACTTCCCTCTCCCAGCCGCCTCGAGTGCCCTTCCCATGCTCCATTCTTGGAAAGTCCCCTTGCCTCACGTACTGATTGCTTCCTCTTGAACTGTTCTTTCCCACAGGGACCCCAGAACCATAGGCTCCACTGCTTTGGGACTTGCCCTCTCTTCCTTCCCAGCTGAGGTTCTGAGGTCTATCACTGTTACCATTCCCTGACATGTTCCCCTCCCCCTCTCATTGACCTTCACCAGCAAAACCCAGGGGGAAAACCACACAATCTTGCTGTGTGGTCTCGCTTTCAGTATAGGACCACGAACTCCAGAGGGCCCTCAGCGTTGTCCAGACCACTACACCTCTCCAGTAACTCTTCCACGATCCAAGGGCATCCTTTCTCATCTTCTTCTATCTCCTCAAATTGCCAATAGCCCATCCCCAATCCCAGCTATCACATAAAGGAAAGCACACAGTCCAGATCTAACTCATCAAACCCAGCGAGGCAGCCGGCACAGACAGTATAAAGGGGAAAAGGTAGACTGTCGGGGGGGGGGGTGATTGCTAAAGGCACCACCACTCCGTTAGGTGGAGTGATCAGAAAAGATGCCCCTTCTCCAGGCTGATGCAGCCTCACAGTTTGGTTGGTAGAATGGGAGCTGGATTTCAGTTCCACCTGTCCCCTCCTGCTCCACAGTGGCCTAAGCATGCCCCCCAGTGTACTGCCTGACATACCTGCATTTGCACCCACAGCCTTTGTCTTCTCTCCAAAAACAGTGTGTGAACAGTGTCCTTGCTTCTATTCAAGGTCAACCCCTTCATTCCTCTGCCAGGTCCAACTGCCTCTCCCCTCGGTGAGGACAATCTTTCTCCAGTTGTGCTCTTATCTTTGGCCCCATCACCCTTCTACCTTAGAGAATCATTCTAGCATACCAACAGGAGGAAACTTCTTCCATTTTAAAATACCCTCCCTCTATCCCCAGTAATTCTCCGGCTAAGGCCTGGTTTTCAGTTGCTCTTTACAGGGAAGTTCCTATAGCAGCTCTTTAGAGTTGCCATAAACACTGTCCCTCACCTCCCATTGTCTCATTAACACACCCTAATCAGACTTTCTCCCCTTTGACCCTATTGACACTGCTTCTGTCAAGGACACGAGCTACCTTCATCAGGCCAAATCCAGCCTTCGAATTCTCAGATCTCTTCTCACTCATTTAATCAGTATTTGATAAGATGAATCACTCCTGCCTTCCTGAAACAATTCTCATCTTCTAACATTCCACCCTCTCGGGGTGTTCATCCTATCTTCTTTTCTACTAAAACTCCAAGTGTTGGGTTCCTTTTAGTCCTCCCCCAGCTATTTTCCCTCCCGAAGCGATTTCATGTAAACCTAAGGCTTAAAAAGCGTCTTTGTGCTGATGAATCCCAAACCTAAATCTTCAGACTTACATCCAATGGTTTCCTCTTCATCTCCACTTGGACACGTCTAACAAGCACCTTATGTAACTTGTGCAATGTAACGTGTGTGACACAGAGTTCCTCACTTCCCTCACCCCACATTTGCTCTCTGAGTCTCCTCCAACTCATTCAAGGGCATGCCATTAACCCATCCGTCAAGGCCCTGAACCTAAGAATCATTCATAATCTTTTTGTTCCTTCACACACTCCACCAAAATCATTTGTTAGGAATGTGTCTGAACTGTCCTCTTCTCAGCCGTTCTCTGCCCCCACCCTGTTCCAATCCACCACAAGCAGCCTCTTTACTGGTCTCCCTATTGTGTATTTTATACACGTTAGCAAGAGTAACTTTTAAATATGTGAATCAGAAGTTGTCATTCCTCTACTGACCCTCCCATGACTTTTTGTTGTTCTTATAATAGCCTATAAGACTCCATAAGATCTGGCCACTTCCCCACCTCTCAGGCTACTCCTTGCTCTCTGGTCAGTTGACTCCTTAGCCATGCTGGCCTTTTGTTACTCTGGCAACAAGCCAGGCGCATTCCCACCTCTGAGCTTACGCTGATTTTCTTTCAGAGTGGAAAGGCTATCCTACCGGCCTTCCCTCGCCCCAGGTATTGGCTAGGCTCATACTTGCATATCATACCTGTATGTGCTCAGAGGTTTCCCCTGAGTGGAAATACCTGGTCAGCTATGAAGTCACCTCCTTCCCAGCTTTATTTTTTTTCACAGCACTTATCCTTACCTAGAATTTTTGTTTGTTTGCTGTCTGTCTCTTCTCTCCCACCTCACTAGAAGGCAAGCTTCACTATGGCCGTTGCCTGCTATGGCTTTGTCCCTTGCGCCTAGAATAGTGCCTGGCACAATAGTGTTCAATTAGCATTTGTCCAACGACTGCATCCCCGCCAAGATTGTACTTCTCCTGAATCTTTGGATCCTTCCTCAGTTCGTTTCCGGACTTACGCATCCCCACACCCCAACCTCCGCAGCAGAGCCACGACTCTCCACACCTCCCCCACGGTCCTTAGCTGTCTCCACCCCTTTCTGCGCGGCGCCTTTAAGCGGACTCCGGAAAGCCGCGCGGAAGGCGGGCCCAAACCTCGCCGACGCGGACTCGGAGGGGCGGGGCGGAACTAGGGGGTGGGGCCTGCGTCCTGCGTGCGTGCGCGTTCTGGAGGCGCCGCCGCCGCTGCCGCTGTCGAGGCCGCTGCCGCCGTCGCCGCGCAGAGCCGAAGCAGGAGCCACGGCCGAGAGGAGGGAGGAGGAGGAGGAGGAGGTGGAGGAGGCGCTGGACCGGGCGGGGTGAGTGAGGGGCGGGGAGCCGGAGCCACCCCAGAGGGAGCGGGGGGCGCGGGTCGGCCGAGCCGGGGTTGAGGCGACTTCTGTCGCCGGTCAGTCCCGTGGCTCCCCCTTCCTCCTCCGCGTTCCCTCGGTGTCCGGGGCGGCGGCCCGGGGGCCTGGCCGGCGGGAGGGGCCAGGGCTCGCGGAGGCCTGGCCGCCACCGCCAGGGCCAGAGCCAACCACGCCCGCGGAGGGAGCCGGTCGACTGTGGCTGGGCCTGCGGGAGACGGACGGGAGGGGCCCGGGCCGGGTGTGGGAGAGAAAGAGGACATTGTGTCCCCCACCCTCCAACTCCCGGAGGTGTCATGGCACAAGCCCATTTCCCTCGCCATCTCCCCGGACGCAGTGCCCTCGCCCCTCGCAGCCTGAGAGATATAGAAGAACGGACATCGCCGCTATTTTCCTCTCGCGTGTCCCCAGACTAGGGTCAGATCCTCCTTTAAATCCAGTTCTCCCTTTGGGGACACGCGAAGAGGGGATGGGCTCGTTGGGTGAATTTTTTGCCCTCCCTCCAGTGCTGGCGAGGTGCAGGTAGACGGGAGCGTTGCCCTCTGTTCTGTCTTTGAGGGTCCAGGGTCTCCCTTGCGTTCCTTTATCCCCCGGTGCACGGGGCTGACATCTCTACGTCCCACTCCACCTCCCGGCACCTTTCCCGCCTTCTCTTCCCCAGGGGTTCGTAGCATGCCATGTGTTCGCCTTGTCGGCGTTGCCTTGTGGGGGTCTCTGCTTCCCTAAATTTTGTTAGGGAGGAGGTCCGTCTGATTCTTGTTTTCCTCCAAACTGGTGCTACTAGGGGTGTCGTCTGCCCCCTCACTCAGGAAGTTAAGGGACAGTGTCTTAAGCTGAATTGTGTAATTTACTGCTATGGGGAGAAAATGAGGGAAGACACTTGTGCCTAAAAAATGGGGTCTTCTCACGGGGCTAACAACAAGGGTTTAGGGGACCTTTTGACTTATTGGGGAAAGAACTAGCGTTGAGCGGTTAGGTGTTACTTTTTGGGAGGGAGCATCGTTTTGTCGTTGCTTTGAAGGGAGGAGAGTGTAAGAAATGAAAGGGACCAGTAAGAGGGCAGGAGGTTAATGGGCCACGGCCTTACAGGTGGCCACAGTTTTCTGCTTCCTGAGTGTGGGAGGAGGATTCTTTCTGTTTTTAATCACAGTCAGAGTAAAGTATCAGCTCTCAGTGGTAACGTGGGGCTCCTACCTTCAAAAGCACGCTGAAGGGCAGCCTCAGAAGGGGTGCTGCTGGAAACAGGATTTGGAAACTTTCTTTTGGTTTCCTGTCAGTGTGTGGGGGTGGGCATGCGTATGTGTAGTTTTTCTTTTCTTTTGATGTAATTGATATCTGCCATATTTTGACATAAAAAGCACTAAATCAGGCCCCGAGTTCCTTTGTGTCTTTTTTTATGATTTCCTATAACACTTTCTGTTTTGAAATTACATTTGCGTTGGTTGAAATTCTTTTTTATTCTGGCGTTTCAGTGAATCTTGTGCTTCCTCTGTATTTTGAATTCTGCACTGCAAACTGTAATTAGATGTAAGTTTTTGAGGATAACACAGTGCCTGATGCATGGTAGGCACTCAGTATTTCTCGAGTGATTTGAATGCAGAATGGGACTAGGTATTATATATCTACTATGCTTTTGAGTGGTAGGGTACGTTTGAATGTTGCATTTCACTTCCAATATATAAAATAGTAATTCTTGACCTTTTCTAGGCCACTGACATTTTTGAGAATATAATGAAATATATAGACTCTAGAGAAAATAAGTAATAGGCATTTATGCACAAAATTCATGGTTACCTGTCTGAAAAGTAAACCAGAGCCCTGATTATTATGCGGTTCTGTATTAAAGCTGTGCAGAAGCCTTTCTGTGTGTCCTCAGGAATGGCAGTCTTTACACTTGCAGATTAAACTTTGGGTCCTTGGGAACAAGATTTAAGAGTGATTGTTATTGCAATTTTATGGGGCAAAGTTCTCTTTAATAGCTGCTACCAGTCATTAACAGTTACTGATGGCTTCCAAGGAAATCAGATTGCTATAGTTGCTTTTGGAAGCTTAAAATCATAATTACGATGAACTTGCGATTTTTATTGTACAAACTTCTGAGCAGTATGAACAGCAATTGAGAATGTTCACAAATCAAACTATTCAGTTTTCCTGTTCTCTTCCAATCTTGTTTATATGTATGGTATTTAATGTAGTTGTTAATTATTGTATCAACATTTAGTGTTAATTCAGCAAGTGCTTTTTGTATATCTTTGGGAATAAAACAAAGTCCTTACTGTCACAGAGTTTATGTTCTAATCAGGAGAGATGAGCCATAACCACATACATAAAAATATGTCAGCTTTTATGCGAAAGAATGAAGTAGGGTGAGAGGACCGTGAAACCGTGCAGGTAAAGGTAGGCAGGGGCGACATGAGACTAGAGCGGAGACCTGAAGGAGGCGAGGGATGTGTGCTTTTGGAGGAAAAGGCCCCGGCAGAGAGACCTGCACGTGCAAAGACGTGTACTTTGCCCTTTTTCAGAACAACTAGAAGGCAAGTAAGCAGAGGGAAAGCGAGAGAGTTACTTGAGGTTAGAGAAGTAGCTGGGCCTACGGCCTTGCAGGCTGGGTAAGAACTTTACTGTGGATTTTACTACGGATGAGATGGGAAACCATAGAAGGTGTTGAGCCCAAGAGAGACCTGTTCTCGCTAAAGTTTGTGAGAATCCTTCTGGCTGTCGTGTGGAAATATGCTTGGTGGAGATGGGGGGAGGCAAGAGTAGAAGCAGGAAGACCAATCAAGAGGATGATCATGATTTTAAATCTTTTTCACTGGTTGCAAATTAATCCATCTACCTGCTGTTAGGCAGGTAGGTAGTTTCCTTTTCCCCTGTTAAAATGACAATGAAATGGGCATTTTTGTGTATATACCTTTTTCTTTCTTTTGGAATATTTCCTTGGGATTGATTTCCAGAACTACAACTCAATCCAAGTATGTGGATGTACTTGTGTTCTTGGTGTTGTATCTATGAATTGCTCCAGAGTGTAAGTAGCACTAGTAAGAAATAGCCGTAGTTGTTGATCTTAAGTTTCATGGCGCTGTCACCTGCGTTGAGTATCATTATTTAATACTTTAAAAATAATGAGAGTTATAAAAAGAGATATTTGAGATTGTTAGGTTTAGTTTTCCAGTGGCTCCCATTTAGAATTCACATCTGTATTATTAGCTAATTTTGGGGGATAGAAAGATGAATTAAATAGGGTCTCTGCCCTCAGAGAACTTTACACTCTGTCTTCATTTATAATCTAACAGTGAAGTGAGTTCAAATCTTGAGTGTTCACTGTTACCGATGAACTTTATTCCTATGTTGTTGATGAGCTCTTACATACAATTGGCATTCCAGTCAAGCATTTAATTTTTCATAGTGATAATTCTCTGTTTTCTTAAAAGAGATTTTTTAAGGGTATCTGCAATTCGTTTAATTTCTGTTAGGTATGTCTTTAGAATTTTACAACTATGGCAGCCCTGTGTTTTGTTCTTTGCAATAAATTATGCAACTAGTACTTCGTTGAGGACTCTTCACAGTTGAGTCTTTAAATTGTTGCAATTCTTTATAGTTATTCAAAACACAGAGACTATTGTGTCTGTTAAATAAGGTCAGCATTGCAGCTTTGAAATTTTAGTTTTTAAAGGAGGACCATACCAGTCTTTTTTTTAATTGATTTTTTTTTTTTTTTTTTAGAGAGAGAGGAAAGAGGGGAGAGGGGGAGAGAGGGAGAGAGGGAGGGAGAGAGAAAGAAATAGATTTGTTGTTCCCTATTTATGCATTCATTGGTTGATTTTTGTATACGCCCTGACCAGGAATCAAACCTGCGACCTTGGCATATTGAGACAACATTGTAACCAACTGAACTACCCTGCCAGGGTGATGCCAGTCTGTTTTGATAGAAATTACACCACTGTGAGGGCATTGCTCAACATTTCTGGTTCTGAAATCCAGATGGCTTGATTTGGCATGAGCTGGGGAACTCCATCTACAAAGTGAGTGGGTTGAACTAATTGAATTACCCGCACGCACCTAGCCCTGCATCTGTGCATGCTAGGGGGGTTGTTCATTGAAACTCAGGTAACACCTAAGCTTCCAGTTATAAAATTCCCTTATTTTAGAAGTTTCATATTGGGTTCGCCAAAAAGCCTGTTACATTTTTTCCTTAGGATGGCTCTGGTAATGCTTAGTTGTCTTTAACTTCACCTGAAACAGTTTCGTTAGATTGTATTGTGGTGGTGTATCCACATGTATTACAAAAACTATCAAAATTGGTGAATTTTTGTGCAGCCATTTTAATATTAAAGATGGAAGAAGATACGCAACATTTTCAGTGTATTATGCTTTATTATTTCAAGAAAGGTAAAAATGCAACTGAAACGCAAAAAAAGATTTGTGCAGTGTATGGAGAAGGTGCTGTGACTGATCAAATGTGTTAGAAGTGGTTTACCAAGTTTCTTGGTACTGTTGACATTTTGGCCAAAAAAATTCTCTTCTCTGGAGCTGTTTTATGCATTGGAAGGTGTTTAGCGGCACCCAGACCTGTACCCACTAGAAGCCAATAACAGGACATGGCCGACAGACTCAAAATATCCAAATCTGTAAAGTTATTGGTGACAATGAAAAATGTGTCTTTTATTTTATGGGAAAAAAAGTAACAGACTTTTGGCCAGCCCCATAAAAATATCTCATATAAACCATTTATATATTAATGTTTTAGTGAGTTTAAAATTATGAACATAAACTTCCTTCTAATGTTCCTTTTCAAATTAAACTCATCAATTTAAAAAAGAGTTGTGTCATATTTCAAGTACCGTATTTTGCCGTGCGTAATGTACACTTTTTTGCCCAAATTTTTGAGGGAAAAATAAAGATGCTCATTATGCATGGGTATAATGATTATCTACTGTGGATATGGTAGTGGGGTATAAGAATCCTGTGTGTGCACATTATAGATGGGAGCACATTATACACGGCAAAATATGGTATTTTCTGCTCATTCTTATATCATTTGCTGCCAGACTTAATGCCAGTGACATCTTACGAAAAAGATTTGTGTTAAACAGAAAATACTTAAGCTTTCATTTTTTATGCATGAAACTTGGGGTAGTTTTTATGTGCCCTTCAGTCCTTTCACAGAGGTAATACTGGCCCATGCATATACTGAAGTTTTGTAATGGTGGTTGTGGGTATGCGCGGAATGATTCACACCCTCGCTCTCCAGTCTGCTTTACACAGCTTTGAGGTGCCTGGTTAAGAGGGCAGGCCTTTGGAGGTTGAAGGGCAAGTGTTCACCAATAAGGAAAGGCAGTTGCATGTGATAATTAAGATGAAGTCAAAACAAGAAATGGTGTGTTTTTATAAGTGGTTGAAAAGTAATTCTTTTAATATAAGTTTCAGAAGTACATGATATACACTTGGAGGATTAAATATGTTCTACAAAACTTACTTTAATCATTAGACACGTTAGTGGCTTTTTTTTTTTTTTTTGGTAGTAATGACATTTATTTAGGCGATATAAATTTAAGTTAGGTAAATCTTGAAAAAAATTTCTTTGCATATCCAGTTTTCCCAGATATAGTTTGCTTTCTCAAGTCTATTTAGTTCACATTGGTAGAGTGTTTCAAAATGTGGAATGGTAAAGTTAACCAAATCTGGAATTACATATTATAACCCCATGTTAGGTTTCAGGATATATTTAAATTAGGTTATATTTAGTAAGAATAAGGAATATACCAAACTACACAGTATAACTGATTTAAAAAGACACTGTTGGATTCATTCAAACTTCAAGTGCCTTTCTGTAACTTTTGTGGTTGTTTGCAATACTATGCTGTATCATTCACTCATTCTGGTTGTAAGAGAGGCACAAAGAACTGGCTCCAACTGTTTCTTTGGATAAACCCCAAATGCAGTTTATGAGAGTCTAAGTTAGCAGCAGTAGGAAATTCTGTCTTGTTGGAGACTGAATGGTTCAGATCTGTCAGACGTGTAATCCAGGGAGTAGATTCATTCACTGTGTTTCCAGGGACATTTTTCAATTCATTTAGAAACAGAATTATTCTGTTCTAGACAAGGATTATAGAACATTAAGCAAGCAACCATAACTTAATTATTTTAGCAGTTGAAATTTTAACACTATCTTGGATATTATGTAGCTTTCAGTATCTTGTAGCCCAAATCATTGATACCTTTTGAAATACCATTTAACTTCCATTGTATGCTTGTGAAAATGTTGCATAATTTCATTAGTAGGTTTTAGATTTAGTCATTGAACAGATGTTTGAGTGACCGGTATTAGGCTTTTTGATGAAAACTGAAATGTGAAGCTGTAGTTTCTATTTAAGGAATTTATAGTCTAGTAATTTTGTTTGCCAGAACCTGACATATGTTTTATAAATAAATGTTGAAGTTTCATGTTAGAATAAAAATAGAATCATATTCATTTTCTAAGTAAAATATTTTAAATTATCTCTTAGCTACTCAACAACTATTTCTGTGGTCTCATTTTTTAACAGCTTTTTAGTATTAGAGCAAATTAGTTTTCCAGTTGTTTAAAATATAGTGAAATAAGAATTGTTTTCTAATGCCTATCTTACTTTAATCCAAGACTTCATTTTTCAAATTGCTTTTCTGCATTATGCCACATTGTGGGAAGTATTTTTTATTTTTCAGCTAGCATTTTATGCTTAATGTGAAGGGGTTTTTTTTTGTATTCCAGCTTTATATTTTTTCTACAATGATTAAAATCATCCTGTGCCACTAAAGTTAACTATGCAGTGGAATAGAAATGTGCATATAGACAAATGCATCACTGTGCATTTTTAGTGAGTGTTGGTAGCTTGCCAGCTTTATTTTCAAGTTCCTCCCCTCTCCAGACCTAACTGTGAAGTGCGTATAAGGCAACAACAGTATATCTATTTTACAAGATGAGAATAGTTTTTCTGATTTTTCTGTTTTCTATCTCTGGGTTAGGATTAACTGAACATTTATTCTCAATAGACGCAGCGAACCAGTTCACTTAATGGGTGTTTTCTGTTAGAGGATTGGCTGGCTTTTCTATAGAGAGCCTCATATAATTTTATGAATACTACTGAGTTTTGGATAACATTCTTTACACAATCTAAAGGTAAACATGAATGTAATAGAAGCTGGAAACAAAAACTTGCCATTTTCTTTGCATTAGGAAATGTAATTCTGTCCCAAGTACCATACCCTTGTTAGGTTCAGGATCATTTTCAGTAGTTCTGACTGCTTGAACCCTGTTTTCCTGTTTAAAGTAATTCATGCTCTGTTGTGGCAGATCTTGAAAAGAACATAAATGTAAAGAAATAATTGAAAATCACCCATAACCCTGGCTAGTGAGGCTCAGTGGTTGGAGCACTGGCCAGCAAACTGGAAGGTCGCTGGTTCGATTCCCTCTCAGGGCGCAGGCCTGGGTTGCAGGCCAGGTCCCCAGTTGGGGGTGTATGAGATTGATGTTTCTCACATCAGTTCCCTCCCTCCCCTCTCTCTGAAAGTAAATAAATAAATAATTTTTAGGAAGAAAATCACCCTTAAACCTGTCACCCAGAGATAATTACTACTAACATTTTAATGCACATTTTTTCTAGTTTTTTTCCTTGCATATGCAGATTTTTTAATTTTTTAAAAAATTAGAATTATACTTTTATGTAGACTGTTTTGCTCCCACTTTTTTCTCTGATCAGAATGTTGGTGTTCTACCTACTGTGGCACTTTCAGGTTGATTCTTTACAATGTTACTATTTTAAATAACACTGGGGCAGACATTTTTGTGCATTTATCTTTGATTACATCTTTGTTGTTGTTGTTTCTTTCTGTCTTTAGGATAGATCCCCAGAAGTGGGGTAACCGGATCAGAGGGTGGCACCCTGTGTGTAAGAGTGTGTGTCTCAGTGCCCTTCAGTGGGGTTGAGTGGGTCAGTTTTTACAGTCTATGCCAGGTTGGTAGATATCTTTTAAAGTTCTTGGGTCGTAATCACAAAATCTTCATAGTATTAATTAAAGCTGTCACAGTGTATGATTAGTAATTTGCAGTCATCTTGAAAAACTTGGAATGAATTTCTTTGAACATATTTTAGGTAAAAATTAGCTTTCTGATATGAAAAGACATATTTTTTAAAGATTTTGTTTATTTATTTTTAGAGAGAGGGAAAGGGAAGGAGAAAGAGGGAAATATTAATGTGTGGTTGCCTGTCACGTGCCCCTCACTGGTGACCCGGCCCGCAATCCATGTATGTGCCCTGACTGGGAATCAAACCTGTGACCCCCTGGTTTGAAGCCTGCACTCAATCCACTGAGCTACAACAGCCAGGGCAAAAAGATACTCTTTATAGTTACAATTTGAGCATTGTTTTTTTATTGGGAAGAAATAGCATTTTAAAGTTCTCCCTTTACTAAAATAACATATGTAAGAAAGGTTATTGTATGTAGTAAGTAGAAATAACTATGTAGAACTAAATTATTGCAGAGAGGATGGAGGGGTTAGTCACATGGTTCAGGCCAAAAAATAAAAACTTATTTTTAGAGTATTGGTTTTGGAGCTAGGCAGCCTGGGTTCAAATCCTTGCTTTCCCACTTAATAAGTATGTGATTTGAGGCAACTTAGTATGTAATTCAAGGTAACTTATTGAGTATATGGTTTGATATTACTGAAGTTTGGCTTCCTCATCTTTCAAAAGGGAGCAATAATACCTACTGTAGAGGATTGTTGAGATGATTGGAAATACAGTGTAAACTGCTTGGCATGTAGTAGGCATTTAATAAAAGCTAGCTACTGTTAAATTTGTTTGCTTGTTTGTTTTTGACCGTTCTGATGGGTGGGTAGGGCACGAGATGTCATTTGTGTGGCCTTGCCTAGATGACTAAATAAATGCAAGGGTACAAGATGGCCTTGAGCCATGGCAGCTGGAGGGGTTGGCGGCAGACGTTCTTTATGGTAGGAATGGCATGAGCCGAGACAGAAAGTCCAGGACAAGTTGGACGACTGGAGATTGATTTGACAGAGCCTAAACCTGTATAACTAGAAAATAGGGTGACAAGGCCGTAAAGGTTGGTTGGGCCTAGACTTTAGAAGTCATTGAACGCTAGGGAGAGAAGTTTAGGCTTTATTCAAACACACAAAACGTTTTGATAGGAGGAAAATGACCTCGTCTTTTGGAAGGTGAGCCTGGCCAGAGTGTGTAGAATGCATTGAGGAAGACAGGGACAGAGGACGAGGAGGCTGGCAGTAGCGCAGGTCAGGCGAAGACCTGGGCTGTAAAGGGAAACGAGGGAGGCTTTGAGGGGCGTTGCTGCGAGTCAGCCTCAGAAGATCTGGCTCTCCAGACGTGTGTCCTGCCTGGGGATGAACTGCAGAAGAGAGTTGGAGTCGAAGACACAGGCTGCCTGGAGGCAGGCAGCCTCTGAGAGAAGAGAAGACTTAGTGTACTCTGGTTGTTGCTACCTTTTTGAAAAAATGGAAAGGTAAAAATCCCTACTATTTCATCAGCAACAAGCATGTTTATGCTATTGCTTTGACAAATGTGTAGTCTCAGAAATTTTACTTATTTAGAATTTTGGGTTCTCAGTTAACAGGGAATCCTCACATTTAACCATTGGTATTTCAGAAGATATCTTTTCTTTTTTCACTTAATTTTTCTCCTGTTCTGTTACAGTGGTCCCAGTTCTTCCCCCCTTTGCTCTCCATTGCTCCCTCCCCCCCACAGTCAGTCCCTACCCTGTTGTCCATGTCCGTGGGTCACTTACACATGTTCCTTGACTATACCCTTCCTGATCAGAAAGCATCTTAAAATACGTCACTGTAGGTGAGGTTCTCTGTGTGGTCCTCGCAGCATTTGTGCAAGTGCGGACCTCAGAGACACCAGTTGCGTGAGCAGGAGCGATGAGGGGGAGCACGGACATCTTGTGTGGTGAGCAGCTGGAGTGCGGAGGGCAGTGAGCCACGGAGCAGTGGAAAATGCGGCATCGAATGTGTGAAATACTTCAGAAAAAGCACTACTGTTAGTGCTTCTCTCCTTTCCCCCTTAATTGCTTAATTTAAAAAAATCACTAGTTTGCACGTGCCATTCTTAGCCATCCTGTGCTCGGCTCCAGCTCTGTGTTGATTGAACTTTCCACGTGGCTGAATAACACGCAGGCAAGTTAGCCTGAAGATTGACATTAGTGTTTCTTTCTGACTGATAAGTAAGTTCACCCCAGCTGTGAATTATCTGCTCACTCTCTTCCTTGTTTTTTGCTTAAACAACAGAAATTTATTCTCACAATTCTGGAAGTCAGAAGTGCAAATCAGGGTGTCGGCAGCTCTGGTTTTTTCTGAGACCTCTCTCGTGGGCTTGCTGGTGGCCGTCTTCGCTGTCTTTCCTTAATGTTACCAGTTGAGAAAAGAAGCAACCCCCAATTTCAAAACGTTAAATACAGGCTGTTATACTTTTGAGATGTGTGCGTATTTTAAAGCATTGAGTTGTTATTTATACCTTTCTAAATGTTTCTTTTATTTTTCAATAATTTTCTAAACTCAGAAATAAAGTCTTTGTTACTCATTTTTATTTAGATTTCTTTCCTTTAAAAGTATATTTGAAGTATTTTTAAATTACAGTCATGTACCACTTAATGTTTCTGTCAGCCATGGACTGTGTCTGCGACTGTGGTCCTGTCAAATCACAGTGGAACTGACAAATTCCTACTGCCTAGTGACAGTCCTCTCACAGTGCAGTGCCCACGTGGCTGTGATGGTGCCAGCGTAAACAGACCTGCCGTTATGTCCAGTACAGAAGACTTGGTATGGATAAACTGTGTTACTGGTGTACGCATTCACTCTACTTTTTATTGTTATTTTAGAGTGTATTCTTTCTACTTATAGAAAAGTTTGCAGTAAAACAGTATGCCCTGTTAGACTGGCAGCAGCCTTTGCGTCACGTGTCCACTGCATCTCTTGATCGCATCACTCTGTCTTGCTTGGTTCAATCTCCTGTTAGTTTAAAATTCAGTGTAGGGTGTGCAGTGCTGTCCTGGGCCTTCACAGTCACTCACCACTCACCTGCTGACTCCCTGAGCACCTTGCGGTCCTCCAAGTTCACTCATGATAAGTGCCCTATCCGGTGTGCCGTTTTTTACCTTTTATACTGTATTGCTGCTGTACCTTTCCTACATGTAGATATACAGATGTTTGCCATGGCGTTACAGTTACCTACAGTATTCAGTGCAGTGTGCACTGTACAGGGCGTGTAGCCTAGGAACACCAGGCCATACCATAGAACCTAGGTGGGTAAGGGGCTGTACCATCCAGGTTTGTGTAAATGCACTCTGTGCACTCTGGGATGTTTGCACAGTGACAGAATCTCCTAATGACACATTTTCCAGAACCTGTCCTAGTGGTACAGCACCACTTGACTGTAATAAGTAAATGTAGCACATAAGGTTGGGGGTTGTTTGTGGGTTACTTTTTCTAAAGACTCTTTTTCTTATGTAAACTGCAAAAGCCCAGATCTGGTCAATTGAATGACACATCGTTTACAAAGAGACCCCAGATAGCCAAAACACTGATATAACGCCTCACACTGTCACATTGCAGTGGATTCTGTTTTGAGTTGGTTCGAAGATGTTTCTGTTTGCCAGCAGAAATTAGAATCATGTCATGCTCCCCGGACTGCTTACTCAGGCCCGTCCCTCCCCTCCCCAGCCGCCCTGAGAACAGGAGCGTCCCTGCCTTGGGCCACTTCGGCTCTGTCACTTTGCTGGCAGTCGTGCCTGTCCCACTGTGGACGCCTTACATTCTTAGAAGTCGGCTTGCCTCTTGGCAGGAAAAGTAAGTTATTAGATTGCGTGGCTAGCAGCTCTTGGTACACTATTATAAGAAAATTCACGATTTTGTATGTTTAAAAAAAGAAAATTCATTCATTTTTTACATGAGGTGATTTGCGAAGTGTGTGAGACATGAATAGATTTTCCTATTCTATTTCCAGAGGATTGAAATAAAAGAACATAAAGCCCACCAAGGATTTTTCTTTAATATTTTCTTGAAAGTAAAGCCCTTACATCTCATTTAATCAGCACTGCAAATCTACGAAATAGATACTGTCCATTTTTTATTGGTGATGATACTTGAAGTAATTGTATAATTTATGAAAAGTCACAAACTCTAATTATAGAGAATAATGCTGACAGCAAACTGCCAGAAGCAGAGACTGCCGCAGTAGAAAGCATAAAATATGTGATCAATAAATATTTATGTTTTGCTTGCATGCAAACATGAATGAATGAATGAATGAATATGAGTGGAATGAATGAATGAATGAACAAGTCAGTCATTCATAGGTGACGGACAGAAGACTGCCTCTATCACTCGTCATTTCTTCAGTGCAGCACAGCATGTTTCTTCCAGATGAGTCTAGAAATTTTTCAAAAACAATTGAATTCACCTTTCTTTTTTCTCTACAAAACTCCCTCCTCCCTCATGTGGTTTAAGCTACTTAAAATAAACCACACAGTAAAAATCCTGAAGAGGGAAATAAAGACCAGAAACAGAGAGAGTGTAAGAGTATAATTTTCACTTAGATTTTAACTGTCTGAGTAATCAGAATGTTTTCAGCTTTAAAAAAAATCTGCATCAGACGCTTGTATTCACATTCACGATATCTTGGTTCTGTTTGTATCTCTTAATTCTTAAAAACTATTAAAATTTACTGCAGTCCGAAATGAAATGGTGGAACGACAGTAGTTGAAATGATTGTGTAGCCAACACTAGTTTTCCATCTAATCTCTCAGTTGTGGGGAGGGCCTGTGGTTCTGTTTTCTATTAGTACAGCAAAGTTTATGACTTGTTGTTCAGAAATATGAACTGGTAATTTTATAGGGTTAAAAAATACGTAATGGGATAAATTTTTTTCAACCACTGTTGATAACTAGGTGAGCTAGCGTTATAGCATGAAATCTCCAAACTGCACATTTATACAGTTTCTAATTCTTCAAATGATTTAATACCTTAATAAATTTAAGTTTAGAATTATTTTAAATGAATACCAAATAGGAATGGATACCTAAAGGATGAAAGTAGGTGCAGATAATGGAGAGATAGAAGCTATTTGAGTGGAAGATTGCAAAAGGGAAGGGATTATGGTACAGGATTTACACGGGAAGTCAGCCGGCTAAACCGGAAAAGACATTTTCACAAAAGGAGAGGTGATGAAGTGCGGGCCCTGAGGGATGAGTCAGTGTCCGGTGGTATAAAGAACCCTGGGTTCGTGTGGTGCTGTGGGGGCCTTCGGACAGGGCTGGGTGAATCTCGCACTCAGGAAGCAGGGGTCTGTCTTGTTGGTTTGAGTTGAAAGTACAGTGAACTTAGAGTGAAGAGGGAGGGCTGTTTTTGTAAAGAAGGGACATTTTAGAATTCGTTTGTAGTTGTCTGAAACTAAGGCTGTAGTATGACAAGTTTATAAGAGATTGTCCTCAAACTGCTTTTTTGTTTTTTAACTCTTACTGATTCTGCTAGATTTCTGTGTGGCGGCACGTGAGCTGCTCTGCCGCTGCGCCCTCTGCGCTCCGTTCTGGTCGCACAGGGTGGGAAGCAGTGGGTTTGCAGCTAGGAGTACGCGAAACCGTTCCTCTGGCACAGTCATTTATTAGTTGTTGTGTTATTTTTCATGCGAGCAGCTGTAAACCTGCTTCTGCTCACTTTTGCCCATCCTGTATAGGCGGTGTGGTAATGACGTACATAACTCCTGGCATGAAATTTTCGTGGTTCAGAAAATTTTGCGTGTAAAATACAAGTATCCATTTGCTCTATGGATGTATATATCTAAAAACTGATGTAGGTGGAACTTTTATACATGTAATTATTTAAGAATATTAGATTAACTTAAGAAAAACCATGGGCAAGTGAGTTTGGAAGGTGAATCTTATGTCCCAGACCCTCTTTGTTTGTTTAGATTTTTCAGTATGAAGTTATTTTGATGGTATTTCTTTTATATCCAGATTGTAAATTGGAACTTCAGTACTGGTAACTCAAATTGGTCAGATAGTATACTGTTTTTAAAAAGTTCCTATGCTTTTTGAATATTGAATAGCACCCTTTGGATAAACTCCATTGTAAAACATCCCTTTGAATTTTAAATAAATGCTTAGTAACCTCTTACTTGTACTCAAATGTCATAATTATTACATTGGAATATGACAGCATTGTAACTCAAGAACCAACCAGACTCTGCGGTGGAAACCCTTAGCTGCAGGGGCTCAGATGATGCAGTTGTTCCATTACTCCCATTGCGCTTTAGACTTGGACAACTGTCACAATAGGACAGCCCTGAGATTGTGTCGCCACGCAGTGTGTCTGCTTGCTGCGTGTGTATGCGGTAGGCTTTAGACACCAGAATTAAAGAGTCACCACTTTGTGGTGGTGTTAGCTGGCTCTGCTTAGGTTCACGTGTGCCGGGTTGAGCATGTGTCTCCAGGGAATTGTCACAATTTGGATCCTTTGCAACTGTCACGCTTCCATCACCGCGAGTCTGATGTCTTCTGTGTGTTGACATGCCAAAGATGGATTTGTGAGCTTTCTTAGTAAGGTAAAGAAAATGTCTATTTAATCAGTAGCATTTTAAATGATTTTTTAAAGCATTCGAATTCTTGCAAAAGAGAGAATTCTTTAGTTGAAGGTCCCATCATTCCCTTTCTATCTTGTGGTTAATTTTCGCAGTGTAACAAACTGTTTTAAGACCAAAGTGTTTTGTAGAAAGTCAGCCATCTAATTGCATTCGTCTGCACGATTTCTAAAAAGTGCTCTCTTATGGGAGAAAAAGCAGATTATCAATGTTTACATAGTGTGATTTCAATTCTTATTTTTACAAAATGTTCACTCGTATATAGAATACAGGATCAGGAAATACCAAAAGAAACAAAGTTGTTATCTTGAATTAGGATTTCAGGTGATTTTTCTTTTCCTCTTTAAACTTTTTATTTTCTGCACTTTATACATTGTTCTTATATTTTATAATTAGAAAACAAAAGTTCCAAAATGAATTCATCATAGAATATGAAATTAAGTTTTATAAAACTTTTAAAGGTGAAGATTCTTAGGGGAAAAAGGCTTTGCAAATGGTTACTGAACAGAATGCATTCCTGAGATGGAATTATATATATGATAAAACTTGTACTTTAAACAGAAATGAGCGAAATCAGGTTGCCATTTTCTGAGTGTAGGGAATGAGAAGTGGGAAGAGGACTGCACCCTTGGTAGGAAGGCGTAGACTTTGATTCTTCGAAGTCAGGTTTGCCTCAGTTACGTTCATTCATATGCTGTTTCATGGAGTCTTGCTTAATTACAGGATATAAACTTATTTATATAAATAATATGCCAACTCTCAGTAGGTCATTAAATAATGTATTTGTGGTCAGAAGGCAAAACACTCCATGAAAGTTTGCATAGCTGTTAACTTCATCTCTTTCTTCGCTTTTTCATCTGTAAACGAAAGAAGAGTACCCTTCTGTAGACAGGTTTGGTGGTTAAGTACGTATGCCTGGCGTACGAAAAGCGCTCAGATGTTATTGCTGCCATTGTCGTTACAGCCAACAAAAGCCGGCATTGATGTCTGTAAGAAATTGCAAGTGGGCGATCACTAGGGAGCAGGAGTGTCCAACCTTTGGGTGTCTCTGGGCCACACTGGAAGAAGAAGAGCTGTCTTGGGCCACACATTAAATACATTGTGACACATAATCACAAAAAACCTCATACTTTTTAGGTGCATTTTAGACTGTGTGTTGGGCTGCATTCATGGCCATCCTGGGCAGCACGTGGCCCACAGGCAGCAGGTTGGACACCCCTAGGAGCAGTGTCCTTCCTTTATATCCACTGTTCTGACTAACCCGGTGTAGTTTGTTAGTTATGTGGGACTATTTAGCTCTGCACTCAGGTAATTTCATTATTTATATACACAATAACCTTGGCATTTGTGGTTTATTGTTTTAAACTCAGACTATTTATAACATGAGAGATTTGTAATGGGAGTAGGGAAAAGTTTGCGTACTTGAAGACTGCTGTGCAAAATAAGTGTGTGACCTAGAGAACTGAGCGGAGCCGTCAGCACCCCAGTTATCACCACCCTGCGGTGACTTTGGTTCCCTGACCTGTTTGATTTTCATCCCTGGGTTAAAAACTGTTCCTGTGTGAGCCATGGCACCTGAGAAAGACAGTTCTTAATGCAGGCTTTTGCAGATTTAACTGAAATGAGTTTATTTTAGTGGCAAAACTGATGAATATTGCTTATTTCTTGTATACTGTTCACAGTGCCTTGTGCCCAGTACAGAAAATGAAAGTGGGGTGTGTTTGACAGGCTGGTGAAGAAATTTGAACCTTCGAGTTCCTCAAAGGAAAGAAAGGAGTATAGCAGGGATTCCTCCTAGGTTTCTGGGCACTGAGGTTATTTTTTATTTTTATCACTTTTGTATATAATTTAAACATTTTCTTAGAACAAATTAAAATATATCCGTCTGGATTTCATATTTCCATGGATACTCTGATGGATATAAATGTGCCTCATTTAATGAACGCCACTAGCCCCGTCCGTAGAAGTACTGGTTCTACTGGGTCTGCAGTACAGCCTAGGAGTGTGCAGTTTACTCCTCCAGGGGATCCCTCACCACTGGCTCTGATGCAGTAATTCCATGTCTTTCTCCTGCATTTTATTTGAGTATTATATTTTTTAAATAGTTGTATATTTTGAAAGTGTTGAAAGTATAGGAATCTTATATTTAATAATGAAAATGTTATGTCTTTTCATTGCCCCTTTTTAATTAGTTCAAGGTACATACATTACTTACTCAAATCAAGTCATACCAAGTTCATTGTAAAAGAAATGAGAAAGTACTGACGAGCATGTCTCCAGCCTTTTTTGTTGTAAGCAGTTGCTCCACCACCCTGCTGCAGCCTTTTTAGATATTTTTTCCTAATTATGCCCCTCATAACATTTTAATACTGTAGACATACTGTATATTTCTTTATGTATTATATATTAGACTGTGCTTTATATTCTAAAAGAGTTCAGGGTTTTTTGTTTGGGGATTTATTTTTATTTTATTTATTTATTTATTTATTTATTTATTTATTTGCTCAAGAGCCACTTTTTACCCACTTGGGGGCAATATTGTCCCTGCTGAAAATTACACAATAGGCTAAAAGAAAAATCACCTCCCAGTCTGTAAACATTTTCTTATACATCTTTCCCAGTACTGTTCAGTGCATGTATTTTTTCTTTAAAAAAAAATGAGATCAGATGCATAATATTTTTATATTGTGAGTTTTTCATGAAAAAAATATTTTAATAGTTTCATATCTAATGGATAAATAATATCAATGCGTAGTATTCCATTATGTGAATTTGTGGTCATTTCTTTAAATGGTAGTTTAAAGAAATGATCATAGTCATTTCTTTAGAAATGTCATATAGTTTTCAGTTTTTTATTATAAAAGCTATGCTGTGAAAAATCATTGTAGTTGGATTTTTCATGCATTCTTAATTATTTCATTCTGTACATTTAAATATTTTTGGTATGTATAACTTAAAAAATGAAAGTTCCTTTCCCCAAGAACATCTATTGTTAATGTGAATATTTGTTAAGGAATAGATTGTACTTTAATTTTGGCAAATTGCTTTTTTTGCCTAAGGTATTTTGGTCATTTTTTCGTGTCACTACATAATTCTACTTTATTCTTTTAAGCAGTATTCTGCTGTATTGATGTACAGTAATGTATCTGTTCTCTAGTGAAGAATCTTTTGTTTCCTGGCTTTTTATTTTTGTTTCTGGCATAGATTTTCGTTTGCTTGTGTGTTTTTTTGTACCATGAATTTCCATTGGTGGTAGAAATACTGGGTCATTTAAGAATTGGGAGCACTTTATATGCTTGATTCTTTGTTTTAGGCTTACTCTTTTTCATTTTTTTATTTGTCTTCTCTGATGTTGGTAGTCCTACATTTTAATTACTGTAACTTTATAGCACTGTACTTTTATATCTGGAAATAGAAAATGTTACATTAAGTAGGCAAATGTGCCTGTGTATTTTTCAGATTACAAGTTAACAGTTTCATGTTTGGCTAGTTGTTTTTTTTTTTAAGACAAGTATATGTATTTTAACTAGATTAGAATAATACAAGATTTTCACTTTTAGGCTTGAAACCATTTATTGCCGGGCAGTAATTCAGAACTCTATAAGCACCTCTAACTTGCAAAGTGAATAAACAAGCCGGTGAGCTGTAAGCCTTCTGAGAGAATCTGGAACCACAACATTTCTGTCACATACGCCTTTTAATCTTGGGTCTGTTGATAGAATTATGTTAGACAGACTCTGCTGTCTAACTTGCATCCCTCTTAGAAGGAAATAAATCCTTTATTTTTATATTTCTAGTAAAAAAGGATTTATTTCCTTATTGTAGATACCTCATATGTTTCTGCTAATTTTATACAGTTTCTTTATATATTGTTTCCAGAGTTATTTATATATTTTTCTTATGTTTAGAGTTTCGTAAAGTTAAAAATATATCAGAATAGATACTATATTGGGTAGCACTTTTGTGAATCAGCATCCGATTTTTACAGACTCTTAATCTGATTAGTGTTTTCTGGATTCAAGCAGATTTCTTTATAGGAAACCATTAAGCATTGCAAAAGAACTATGCTCTATCAAAGTAGAAATGTTTTTAGTTTTTTTTAAAGCACTAATTTTTTCTGAGGCAGTTTCTCCTTTAAATGTAATTACTCACTCCATTACTAAAATCTTTAAATGTTGATTCTGACCCTGCTTAACTATAGTTCTATCCATGAGCTAACCTTGCTTTTAAGACATATGCTTGAGTGAGACTTTCAAATGGTCTTAATGTCCTGGAAGGGTTAGTTTACCGTCGTAATGAAGAATCTCTCCTGAGAGGACCGCACTCACCACTAGGATGAAGGCTAATTGTAATACGTATACAAATGCCACTCAGTGCTGGGGCAGTTTAAGATGGGGCGTTTTCTGAGAGCAGCCTCTGCTGGGGCCGGGAGTCACTACAGCCGGCGTAGGCAGGCTCCCGACTGAGGCTCCCTTCACTCTGGGACCCATCTGGCAAAGTGGGAAACAAACACACACACTTTTCCCCTCATGATAGTGGGTTTTTTTGGGGGGGTTCGCATGGTATGTTTAAAACAATTAACATTTCAAGTGTGATTTTGGCTGTTGAGGCTCACCACTGAACCAGGTTGGCGATTTTATTCTTCAGTGCAGAATTTAACTTGACTGCTTTGTGAATACACGTGAAGCTGGTTTCTTTACTCAGGATGGCAGCCACAGTCTTGACAACCGCTGTGTGAGCTCTCGTTGCGTAGGGCTTGAGACCTTTGGCCGAGCCCGTGTGATTGCTCGGATACTGCCTCACCGCGCCTTTTGCCTGGTGCTTGGTGTCCAGAAGCCTGAAGCCGTATCAGGAACGTCAAATTTATTTAAATGAATATTAGTTCAGTGTTATGTGAGATTATCATTGATTATAAAAACTAGAATGGGATCGACATTTGTGTTTGTAAACTTCAAAAATTTTCCATTTTACTCTTTCTCATTATTTGAAAGATGTCCCCGTCACACTAAGTATTGTGATAAATTAGTGCCCACTAAGACTTTAAGTGATACCCACCTGGTGGAAAGGGTTCTTTGTCAGGTGTGGTTGGAAGACACATCTCCACTGCACATAGAAGTGGGGAGAGTCTATGCTTTGTGCTCTGACAAAAAGTCAAGTGCTTTTCAGGGAAGCATCAGGTAATTTTTACTAGCTCTTTACACAGATATTTTTCTGTTCAAAGTGTAATCAATGTAATCTTTGAACATCCTGTTAGTCCCACTTTTTAAAATGAATTCATTATTTTTAACTAAGCAAGTAATACATTATGCAAGAATAAAGATCAAGTAAAAAATACAGATAAGAAAAATGTATTAGTTATCAGTTTGCTATGTGTCCTTATAGGAATTTCCTAAGAATACATACATGTACAGAAATACTTAGTTTTGTTTTCAAATCTTTCTTTTTCTTAAAAAATTTTATTTATTTGTTGATTTGAGAAAGAAGAGAGAGAGAAACACTGATTATGTTGGTTCACTTGTTTATGCATTCATTGGTTGACTCTTGTATGTGCCCTGACCAGGGATCAAACCTGCAACCTTGGTGTGTCAGATTGACACTAACCACAGAGATACCCAGCCAGAGCTGCTTCCCGCCCCTCCCCCCCCTTAAGTTTTCATATGTAAAGTGAGACATGAAGACTACAAATATTCTTTACTAGCATGCTGGGGTACTAAATAAAAATTCCCATTTTCAGAGACAAGTTTCGTCAAGCTCCCCTGTCTCTGCCCTTGCACCTCTCCTCACCTGTAATCACTGCTCTTCTCCTTGAACGGGGAGAAGTGGAGTGTGGTGGGTCTCACCCAGGTTTGGCTCTAAAATAGAATTAACTGAGAAGACTGGAGAAATATCCGTATCCTGGCTCCACAGTTCAGAGATTTTTTTTTAATTGGTTATGGTAAGACATGACGTGGGGTAAGAGACCGTGCTTTATCTTAGCCTGCATCTAGATGCTTGCCTGAGCTTCTGAGTTCCAGTTTGGTTGGGGAGAAGGCAGCAATCGAACGCAAGAGTGAGTCTTCTCAGCTTCCTGCCTTCAAGAAAGAAGATAGGCCTAGGTCTCTAATCCCTCAAGTTCTCTAAGGAATGCACCCTTCATGTATTCCAGTGCTGGTTCGTCTGCCGAGTGTGTGCTGCTGCAGGGCTAAGGCCAGTGAGCATCGTTCGTGCAGCACGGATTCGGTGGCAGGACGAGCGGTAAAGCAGGACGGTGCTGTGGTTAACCACACAGCTGCAAGAGCCAGACTGCCCGGCTGTGCTTCCGGTCCTGGGATTGGTGTTGAGCCCGGGCAAGGTGGTTATAGCCCCTCTGCTTCACCTGTAAAATGGGGGCGATAGTCTCTGCCTCACAGGAGTGTTGTGAGGATTAAAAGTATACAATACATGTAAAGAGCTCAGAGCAATATTTTGCACATGGTAAGTACTCAATAAATAATACAATTTATTTCTTTTCTTGTATCCTCTTTTTTAATGTTTCCTACCTTTTTCTTGCCCATCCTTTCTCAAGATGAGTTAATGCTTTCTGCAGTGAACTGGAGCAGGGCCAGCAAACACTTCTCCGAAAGGTCTGGATAAAAAGTGCTGCAGGTTTTCAGGGTCATGTGGTCTCTGTTGCAATACTCACTTCTGCTGTTCCGGGGCAAGAGCAGCCGTGGACAATATATGTGAACAGATGAGTGTGGCTGTGTCCCCTGAATTTGAATTTTACAGAATTGTCATGAAGTACTATTTTTCTTTTGATAAAAAAATTATTTAAGAATGTAAAAACCAGTCTTAGTTTACAGGCCACACAGAAATAGGCAGCAGACCAGATTTGGCCCTCAAGTCCTAGTTCGTGGTCCCTGAAGGAGATGTAGGAGCCTGCACAACAGTTGGAGACGCCCTGCCCTAAACAGCCTTCATTCACGCATTTCCCTGTATTTTGAAGGAATCTAGAAAATGAGTTTTATTGCCATCAGGGTTAGAATTCAAAAATTCTACTCCCAGCTTTGATCTTAAACTATTAGCATGTGTGTGTCACGGCAAGCTCTTTGGGGACGCTGTCCTGGGTGACATAGGTACGTAGGGTTCTTCGGGTGCGGGCAGCGGACCAGTAGGGTGCACGCGCACCCACAGTGCATGTGCATCTGTGTGTGGGGAGAGGGGGTCACTTCAAGGAGCTGGAGTGTGTGAGCGTGGGGACGGGCAAGTCCAGAATCTGCAGGGCAGGCGGCTGGGGCCTTGGGCAGCCTTGCGGGAGAACTGCTGCTTCGGTGAAACCTCAGTTTTTCCCGCAGGGCCTTTCCGCTGCTTGGGTGAGGCCTCCTCACTTTGCTAATTCAACCGATTGTAGTTGGTAACCACCCAGGTATTATTTACGTCATGCCGTCAAAGCAATGCCAACACTGGTGTGTTTTCCGGTGACTGGGGACTGTGGGTATCCTGGCCAAGTGGACACATACTACAAACCATCACATGCTTTAATAAACATTTTTCTAATAAATGAACAAATGGCTAAAATGGTTAATTTAAGCAGAAAAAGAGTGTTTATGTAGGGATGTTGAATAGCAGAATTGACATAAGAAGTGAGCATGTGAGCTGTAGGAAGCCTGAGGAGAACCAGAGCAGTTTACACGGGCAATCCCTAGTGGCAGGAACCAGCCTTGTACCGCAATCAGGATGAGTCGGCCTTGACTGGCTCCATCTTCACGTCATCCTGCTCAAGATTCGGCGTCTTGGGAAATCTGCCTGGTTGGCCTGGTTCAAGGCTGGGTGAGATGTCTTCCATGCCCAGTGGAGGGTGTGGAACCTTCGTCGACATTCCCACTGAAACTGCAGTGAGAGAGACAAGGGTTATTTCCCAACAGAGAGTTGGGATACTGTTCCAAAAGGAGGAAGGGATACTAGACATGCAAAAATAACAGATGTCTGCTTCACACCAACTCTTGTTATCCGCCCACATGGAGGGACAGCTGGTGAGGCGGACATGGACGTGGGCCAGGTCGTGGAAAACGTCACAGGCCGATAATGAGCTGGAGCCTTACCCTCTAGAATAGTGAGCCTTTTGGGGAGTCATAGACCCCACTGAAAATCTGAAATTTTTGGATTGGGCCCTCTTCCTTCCTCTCTTCAGACAGTTACGCTTTTAAAAAGATTTGGTTTAGTTTGGTTTGGCATAGCATTACAAGGAGTTCTCATACTTTCTAAAGTATGTCCATGATTGGTGGGAGAGGGGCTAGTCTCTTACCCCAAAAGGTTAAGAGCTCGTGGGAACAGAGGGTAGTGGTGTGCACTATCTAATGATTTTTGGTGGGGGAGCCGCAGTAGAACTGTATGTGAAGTAGATCATTGGAGGGTGCTTTTGAGAGATACAAGATTGGAGGCTGCAAAAACAGTCACAATGCTACGTCTCTCTCAGCTTCTGGTATTTACATTTTCTCGATTCTCCTTAATCTCCTTGCTCCTCTCATGGAAGTATTTAAGAGATGATGAGGGCCTTGATTAACAGACTGGTAATAAGGATGAAAAGTGTGAATAATTTTAAGAAATATTTAGGAACTAAAAATTCGTAGAACTAGCTTAACTGTTTATTATATATGGGAAATAGAATTGACTGGCTTATGTGTTTCTAGCTTGCATGACAGTATTGCAGAGGCCAGATGGGACGGCTGACCGCAGATGTGAGGAGGGACAACTCTGTCCTCTGAGTGGGGCTGGAGGGAAAAGGACGGTAGTGACTGGACTTGGTAAGTTTGCCAGTGAGGAGAGGGAATGAAAAAAGGGATAACGATTGGTAAAAAGGCTGATGGGCAGTGCTGAGGGCCCAGGTGAGATTTTAGAAATTTGCACTAATGACATAGTTACATAATGGTATTTCCTCCAGCAGTGAAGAGAGGTTTTAAGATTCATTCAGAGATATTGGTTATACAGGCTGATTTGGGAGGAAACACAGAAATATCAGGAGTAGAGGGTCTAGGCAAAGAATAACTCAGATAAAGACGATGATAAAGATAGAGCCCTTACTCTGTGCTGGGCACGTTTGTAAGGGTGTTTTAAAGGCGGTAATTCATTTACTCAAAATAACCCTATGGAGTAGGCACTATTATCCTGGTGATGAAACTGAAGCAGAGAGCAGTTAAGACATTGCCGAGGATTACAGAGCAAGTGCGAGATGGGAGCTGGACTTTAAACCCAGGAAGTTGGGTTCCAAAGTCTGTGCACAGCTCCTAGATTACACTGATGTTCAGGCGTGGGAGAGAGGGGGAGGGGTGATGGGCTGGGAGATGATGAAGGGGTCAAAATGTTCAAAGTTTTAATGGGGTGGGGGCAAGGAAATTAGACAATTACTAGTAACCCTTAATGATCTCTTTTCCTGAGTCGTATCTATGTGCTGATAGTAATAAGATCCTCGTAAAAGTAAACCTCTGTTTCCTTTTGTGTGCCCCACCACCCTGGGTTTGACAGAACCCCTCATGAGTGAGCAGATTTTTTCTACTCTTTCTCTTCTCTCCATATCTTAACATGTGTTTGGCAAGCTTTTTCACTTCAGTGTGTTGTATCTGCTAGTGTACTGTCCATTCATGGGGGGAGCCCTGTCAGTTCCAACTACAAATGTTGTGTTCTGACTTGTAGGAGAGACAGCACTTGTCTTCCTGTGAGCTCTCCATCAGACTTCCTTCCCTCTATTTGTCTTTAACTTGGTACCCGATCTGTAAATAAATTTCAGCAAATGCAGACTAAGGGAATAAAAAAACGAGTGCACCCCTCAGAGTGGAGTACCTAAATGCTTGGCTTTTCCCGACAGTTTTTGTTATTCTCATTGATAATTTAATCAAACTAACACTTTGAGAAAGGAGTATAGTATTTTTTTCTTATTAAATCTAGGTAACTGGTTTTATTTTTCTTTCTCTCTCATGGCCTCATGTCCTTAGTAGATACACATGATAGGTATTTGTGATATGAAGGACTATTATATATTTTTCCATATTAATCTGGATATTGAGGTAAGTTTGATGTTTGCTGTGCTTGGCATGCCTTACAGATTGGTTTGGGCTAATATTTCAATTATGTGTTTCTAGCCAGTGAAGCTACTGTTAGAAACAGGACTCTAGATCTAATACATGTCAAGATCGTTGCTTCTAGAAAGTTTTATTGTAGATGTTTAATTGTAGTGTTTCCCTTTGCACCCAGACCTCAGGCTTCAGTAATATACTTCTTAAGGTGTCTCTTGAATTCAGGTGGTTTTTGATTTGGCTGTAAATACTTTTTCCCAGTTAACAAGCGTAGTCCAAATCTGGGCTTCAAAGTAAGTTCTTTATTTTTATTGATTGGTATCCTTTAACTAATGTGAAGTCAATCAAATTGAAAAATTGTTTTGTTATAACAAGAAAAGATTGTAGTTAATTTTTTTTAAAGACTTTATTTATTTATTTTTGGAGAGAGGGGAAAGGAAGGAGAAAGAGAGGGAGAGAAACATCGATGCATGGTTGTCTCTCAGGCGCCCCCCACTGGGGACCTGTCCGGCAACCCAAGCATGTGCCCTTACTGGGAATTGAACCAGAGACCCCTTGGTTTGCAAGCCCGCACTGAATCCACTGAGCCACACCAGCCAGGGCTGTAGTTCATTTTTAAGAACCTCAGGAGAAGTATGTAAGTGCTAAAGTATTAAGACTCAAGCACAAGGTTCAGAGTTGGTAATTTCATCATTTATTTGTATGTTGCGTTTTTCAGATTTCACAGTTTGTATGTGCTGTTATTCTGATAACTTTCATACATGCCAGCAGATTAAATTTTTCCTTATCAATGTGAATTGTATGAATGTTGTAGATAACGTTCCCAGTCTGTCAGTCTGTACTGCAGTGAGAATTCTACTCCTCAGTGAAAACGACTGATGTACTTCGTGTCTGGAACTAATGCTGCATAGAAATCCCTCTGCAATCATTATATTTTCAGGTGTATTATAACAAAGTTGTTACTCAACTACAATTTCTATTTACCTGTGTTTTTTCATGTGTGGTTGCTGGGAAATTTTACCACATTTCATGGCCCTCTTTTTTTGACAATTTAAAGATTGTTCCCATACATTCACATTTTAGTTTTACAATTTTAATTATTTTAATTTTATTTCTTCAGCAGCTCTTAATATTCTTAACTGTCTCCATGTTTGTGTCCCTTGGTCAACTGTAAGATTGTGGGGGTTTTTTTCCTCCTATACTGTGTTCTCTAGATAAAAGAAAGGTACAGTTCATTCAGATATAACTTTTAAAAAAGTAGATACTAATTTAAAAATTAGATTCTAATTAAAAATTAGAATTAGATACTATTAAGCACATATTTGCCAGGATTAATATTTTTCTAGTCCCAATTTTCCCAGCAGAGATGTATTCAAAATAATTTCCATAGTTTAAAACTTTGATCAGAATGGCATTTTCAAGGACGCTTGTAATATATTAGTTTCTGCAAACTCGCAGCTTCTTTGTGTGCTGGACCTTGCATTGATGCATATACCAAAGTAGACGTGGGAGTAGGGAGAGTGGAGGTGGGATTAAGTCGGTTATGCTTAAGGAAAGTGGGTGGGCCTGGATGTCACAAATATTTCCTGGCAGTCATTTCTGCCAACAAACAGTATTTCAAGTGTTTAATGTCCTCTACTCTGTGGAAGTACTCTAGCACCTTTTTGGCGTGTGACTAGAGGCCTGAAGTCATTGGAATGAGCTTTTTGAAAAGAAGTCAGCCACCGCGAGCAGAGACCTGCTGAAACAAGGCTTCGTTTTGAGCTTTAAAAAATTAGAAGCTATTATTAGAACATAGGTTATGTTATCTCAACCCTCCATCCGTCACCTTGTTTTGTTGTATGGTCTTCTGGTCATTAACTACTTTTATTTAGTTTTGTAGTAGTTAGATATGGAGAGAAAATGAGATGAAGTACACATGTGGATTTTTTTTCCCTTGGATTTGGTGTTGCTTTTACTATAGAAAATGAAATCTGATCGGCAGTGTCAGGAAACAGCAGTGCAGCTTAGAATGCGGACCCGGAGGCCTGCTGCCTGAGTTCTGATCTCAGCAATGCAAACCACTATCTGTGATCTTTGTCCAGGTGCTTTTCTGAGCCTCGTTTTCTTTACCTGTATAATGTGAATGATGATAATAGGAGCCCTACCTTCTGTTCATGAAAATCCAGTGGTATAGCCCTGTGAGGCACCTACCATGGAATATTAGATGTTATCATTGCTTTATTCGTTTTTTTTCTTTTTCTGCTGATCAAAACTTTACTACTGATTCTGACTTAATTTTTGAGGTTACTGTTCAGCTCCAGTTGAATGTTAGCAGGCATTTTAGTGTTTAAAGGAATGTTTGGTGCATTGTTCCTTTTAGCTAAAATAAGCTAAAGAGGCAAAAGAATGAATGTTGTCTTAGATTCCTGAGACCTGGGGAACCGGTCTGAATGCTTTTATGTGTTCGGTTAACCTTTATGCCACTCACAGTGTGAGACCAGTTTGTGCTGATTTCCATCCCTCTGTGAGAAAGCCTTAAAGAAGAACCACCGTTGATGTCATTAGGGACATGAGGAAACATACTTGTTATAACTATGATGAAGCAGAGAACCCACTGTTTACTTATTTTAACAATGAAAACTTGGTTTGGGTTTAGAATTCTTCTAACAATATATGAGTAATATTTGTAGAGTGCTTTTTACAAACTTTTGTAAACTGTCTCATTTGATCTTCACAATTCTGTGAAAAAGGTAGGACAGATGGAGTAACTCCTACTCTGAAAGATGAGGAAATCTGGACTTTGGAGACGTTGAATGACTTTCCCAGAGATAAATAGCTAGTTATGTCTGCTCTCTCTCAAATTTGTTTTCATTGTAAATACTTTATCAAAGTTCTTCTATATAAACAACCTATAATTTCCAGAATGTAAAACTCAAGTTATTGAAATTATTGGATTTTCACATTTGCCAGAAGTATGCACCTTTTGATTTTTGATAGGCTGTGTATGTCAACTCAGAGGAACAGATGCCAACTTCTGCCGTAGTGTATTATTGTGATTGTAATTTTATCTTCAGCTTTAGGATTTAGAGATTTGATTCAGAAGTATGTCCTCAAAATAATTTGGTAAGTTCACTGACTAAATATAGTTTTGATTCAAAGGGCATTATGAATTTTTTTTCCTTACAGTATTCTTAGTTAAGCCACCCACTTTCAAAAGAAAAATGACTTTTTGCTTTTACTAACCATTTTAAAAACTAGTGTGCCTTATATTGTATAAATACTCATGGGGAGATATATAATATTCTTTTAAACTGGGGACATTCTTTGTGCAAGTTCAGTTCAGATATTTTTAGAACCTCTGCTCTTCTGTTCATGGGCTCAGTGCAGATCACTGTAAAGGAATACAAAATAGTCCCTACCTTGCTTTCAGCAAAGTTGACATCGATGGAGAAGGCAAGGCTAATTAGGAAACAGAGTGGAGGTTACCAAACTACTACAGTCTAAGGCCTGTCACTGTGTGGCTCTCAAGGTAGGAGTGGCTTTTGCTTTTGTTGTTTCACAAACAAACCATCAAATTTGCAAAACCAAAGCAGAACATGCAATATAAACCATATGTGGCCCACAAAACATACAGTCTGGTCCTTCATAGGAAAGGTTTGCTGACAGTAAATTAAAAGAATATACTCATACATCACATAAAATAAAATTAACCAGAGACATTAGGGAATGCAAATCAAAACCACAATGAGGTATTCTTTTATAATGACTAGGAAAGCTGCAATCAAAAAATGGACAATGGCAAGTTTTGACAAGGCTGTGGGGAGATTGGAACATCCATTGCTGGTGGAATGTGAAAAATGGTGAGGGTGGTATAGAAACAGTGTGTGGCAGCCCCTTAAAAAGTTAAACATAAAGTTACCATATGACCTAGCAGTTCCACTCTAGGTATGTACCCACGAGGATTGGAAACATGTTCACATGAAAACCTGTTCACTGCATTCATAATATTATTGGTCCTGATGGCCAAAGAGTGGAAGCAGCTCATGTCCATCAGCTGACAAATAGGTAAACAGAATGTAGTGCAGCCAGAGAATGGAATATTACTCAGCCATAAAAAGAGTTGAAGTACTGATACGCACTACAATGTGGATGGACCTTGAAAAACATGGTAAGTGGAACAAGGCAGGCGCAGAAGGTCACAATGCTTGTCCATTTATAGAAATGTCCAGAATTGTCAGATTCCTACACAGAGAACAGATGATTGGTTGCCAGAGGCTGGATGGCCGGGAAATGGGGCATGAGTGCTGATGTTACAGGGTTTGTTGTTAGGGTGGTCACATGTTCTGGAGTTAGGCAGTGGTGATGGTTGTCCAACCTGTGAATGAACTTTAAACCACTGAACTTTATCCTTTGAAGGTAGTGAGTTTTATGTATGTAAATTATATCTCAAAAAAAATGAAAACGTCACCAGAGACTGTGTAGTTTTATAAAGGAAATAATGAGAGGTCAGGTAAAGAAGAGAAGGCAAACAGCATGAGTTAATGCAGGGGCCCACAACCTGGGGCCGCAGATACCAGTTGGGGCCTGTTGGGAACAGGGCCACACAGCAGGAGGCGAGCTTGAATGTAACGTGCTTGAATCATCCTGAACCACGCCCCACCCCCCACAGAAAAATCGTCTTCCACAAAACTGGTCCCTGGTGCCAAAAAGGTTGGGGACCACTGAGTTAATGGATATGAATTTGAGGTTGGGGTTTGAAATGCACCCCAAAGGGCATGGAGGATTTAGGTAGAAAAGGGGGGAGTAGGTATGGCATTACAGATCTAAGGAAGGGGGTGTAAGCCAAGATACTGTGCTTAACAGAAGAGGAAGACATGGCAAGACATAAGAGGAAGAAAGACCAGCTGAGTCTCTTATTTTCATGGGGCTTCTAAACCGTAATATTTAACTGATCTGATCTGCAGAGAGATCATGCTTTGTGCTATCATTTTCATGGAATAAATCATGTATTCTTCTAGCCTGGTGCAGAATTTCTTTCAGCCAGAACGCAAGACCTAAGGGCTGTCTGCCCTGGTGCCTGGACAGGTTACCGCAGAGGTTTTAGTTGTCAGTACAGGTGTGCTTTGAGGGATTTGCTGCCATCTTTTTTGCTTTTAACCAATTTAAAGTCACACATTTTATAAGGTCCTTTTGTGTGCATTGCCTCTTGTAATGCTCTCAACCACACCTATGAGATAAATGATAATTTCAGTGCCAGGATGGGACGTGAGTTAGAAAGCCTAGGTTCAAATCCTGGTTCTATCATTTTCTATTTTATTAGAATTTTGATGAGTTATTTTACCTCTCTAGGTTATATGCTTTCTCTTACATAAAGTGGTAATTATAATATGCTAGAGTAGTAGTTCAGTAAGTTGACAAAAATAAAATTCTTAGAATCATATCTGACACACACAGTAATCCCTCATTAAAAGTTATGCTATTGATAGATTCTGAGAATTGAATGAGGCTCAGAAGTCCAAAGTCTTCCAGGCAGTAAGTGGTAGAGCCAGCACTTACGATAGGTGTTCTCAGTCCAAGTCCTTTTGTTTCTTGTTGCTTTTTACCAGATTTTATTACCTGCTTATTTATCTATTAGTCATATATTAAGAAACTTTCTTTTTTT